>SNQJ01S0008248.1:115740-133281 GCA_010110895.2 Picea sitchensis
AGTGATGAGTGTACTATAATTCAAAGTGAATACAAAATAAATTAATTCAATAATAAATTTAATGGAGAAATTAGAAGTGGGTTAACCCTAAAATAAGGAAAGTGGCAAAGTGACCTAGAAGATGTTTTTAAGGAAGCTACTTGGAGAGTATAAATAAGATGCAAGACTCTCTCATTTAAGACAAACTTGAGAATATTTAATACCTATAGGTGTCTGAGGTAATCAAAGGATATCTAAGCCTAATTTATGAGGAAAGTGAAGAAAAGAAGGTCGGAATTCAAGGAAGGATAAATTCTTTTGATGATGCTTTCTAAGGTATGTTTTTTTTTTCAAGTCATCTCACCATTTTCTCAATAAATTTGTTTCTAGAATGACTCATATCGTGAAATTGATATGCCATTGAGTAAAAATATCCAATTATCTTTGGTAAAAAATTCAGCTTCTGGGTCGTTGTATTTTTGGATTTACACTCCGTGGAAAATAGGGTTTGTGGCTAGTCCCGAAACTAGTCAAAAACATATGTTTTGGGTAAAAACGTCATAAATTATTCATAACAGATACAAATTAAGTAAGACCAAATGTGTTGGTTATATTACAATCTATAGTATACTGTGTAACAGTTTCATATCAATTCAACAAATATTCCATGCGGGGCACGCTCTACAAGGTCACTCTATAGAATAAGCCAGAATTCAGCAAGGTGTGCCATTTTTGCCATAAATCATTTTCTGAGAGGTTCCAAGTAGTGAAACCTAGAGGAATCACATAAAACACACTGAAGAAAATTGTGTATCAGTTTCATATCTTTATTCATTACATGTACAAAGTTATGATTATTTCAAGTTAGGGTTGTTGACTAATCCAAAACTAGTCTTGTGAGACTAAAGAAATGTTTGATGAAAATGCTAGTCTCTTGTTGTTAAAGTTAAGGAAGGTTTGCAGGTATGTGATCATATACACCAGGTCTATTACAAAGTTACAAATCATATTTGTATGATGAAATTGATGAGGGATTTTGGTTGAGGTACAAGTTGGGTACATGGTTGAGACAAGTAGTTGATGAGTTGGCACATACATGAGGTGTATAATTGATGATGTTGGTATATATTGATGAGTCATAGTTTATGATTACTTGGCACATGATTGGTAGAGACTTGGTACATGGTTGGTTGCACTTGTTTATGGTACATGTTGATTAAAAATTGTTTGGTACAAGTTGATTATAGATTGTTTAGTACAGGTTGGTGCATGGTTGATGCACTTGTTTATGGTACATGTTGATTACAGGTTGAGGTACAAGTTGATGCATGGTTTAGGTTTATTGGTACATGTTTACAACTGTATATCTCACAGTGATAGTGTGATAGTGGTTCCATCATTCTACTTCTACTTCAGAGCGGTTGGACGGGGCAAGGACATGTGGTTGTATCCACCTTCCGGTTTTAGCTGGAGAACATAGGGGGTTGTAGCCTCCTTCTAGTTGTAGCCAGAGAATTGGGGAATTAGAGCTTCCCTCAGGTTGTAGCCTGAGAAACTAGGGGGTTGGAGCCTCCTTCCAGTTGCAGCTGGAAAAGAAAGGAAGTTGGTGCTTCCAATGAATGTAATTCTTCAAGACATATAAGATAAAACATTCTGTGGTTTTCTCCCGATTTTGGTTTCTACGTAAAACACTGGTGTACTGTGTATGTGTGTGATTGTTCATTTCCTAATGCTTATTATTGGATAATAATTATACATTGATATAAAACTTGGATTATTTGGAGAAAAAGGATTATAATTATGCTATTACTGATTCACCCCCCCTCTCGGTAATCCAACAATGCAAAGGCAGGGTATCTAGCCTGAAATCAACTCGAGAAGGTCCCCAAAATATTTTCTTTTCAAGTGACCCCTAATAATATGCACAATCTCTACACTAATACCGACAAATCATGGTGAGTAACTCTTCCAGTCCTAATGTGACCTCATGATTGACCCTTGTGTTAGAAGGGCTTCCCAGGACAAAATGTAGCAAGTGGATTTGAACTCTCCCTATCACAAGATACTATTGCGTGTTTTGATGCTTTGGAGACTGTGACTTACAACCTATTCCAAAGCACTATCCTAGCTAATGTTGTTGAAGATAATTTCTAGAAAATAAAAGTTGCTAATAAATTTTAAAATTACGTTGTATTTTAAAGGTTGTTGTTTACTCAAAAGGGAAACGAAAATGAAACTGCTGACGTATGCGACCTTGACCCAATAAAGTGTAAGAAGAGATGGTTATGAAATCTTTCAATTCAATGAACTCTAATTACAATAGGGAGAAGGTATCTCTTTTTGAAATACCAAAGCTACGAAACACAATTTCTCAATTTTTGAATGAACAAAATCCCAAATAATCAAAAGCTATAAATTTTTTCAATTTTCTCCTTTAACAAATATTTTGAATGCAACAATTTTCTTGTGAAAGATAACTAAAAACAAGAATGAATTCAGTTCTTTCTTTCTCGAATTAAATTAGATATGTAATGAAGAAAAGAAAACGTAATCCAAGAAAATTAACACACTCTCAACACGATTCCCAAATCGAACCCATAATGTAGACAAAAATGAAATGATAGGAAAGCCTTTTGTCAAATACAAACAAAAAGTGTCTCTCAATAAATGAACAATACAGAGAGTAAGAACAATCCAAAACTCAAACTAAATCAAAGACTCTTCATTAAACAAGCACTCAGGACCAAGATCTAGAGATTATACCCTTGTGACAAGAATAAAAAACAAAACTTGCAAAATTTACAAAGAAAAACTTTCAATTTTCGAAAATCAATAAAATGCAAGCTTTAAGATTATAGATAAATCAATCACTGGTATCAAAAGTTCATCCCAGACAATTGAGGCAAAAATGGGTGGAAACAATAAGAATTGGCTATCTCCAACAATTCCTACAGGAATCGTCACAGGTTGCAGTGGAACACAGTGCGACGATCTAGGGTCATCACATGCTGCCAATAGGGTACAGTGTGACATCGTCACACTGGTCTGCACTAGTAGAGTGCGATGTCAGAGGATCATCATGGTCTGTTTATATATTTCAGTGCAATGATCTCTTAAACTAAAGGAAAATGGAAGGAAAGACAAATTCTTACTCAACCTTTAGACCAAGGGAGTCTAGATGGATCACCCACAGACTCAGAGAATGATTTTGACCAAAAGAAGGCAGGCTAAAATCAAATAAGAGGCAAAAAACCAAAATAAAGTCGTATCTTCAATGGAGTCGCCAATGTTGTTATCAAATTAAACGGTAAGTGCGGACACGAACAAATCTCCCTAACTTTCACAGTAAACTAGAACAAAACAGAACATAATACACACTTCTCCTTAAACTTCATCATCATATAAACTAGTCTAATGAGGTACAAGTGACATACCTTTTAAAGAACTCTTAATCCTCACTAGTGTCGTCCTTGTAGCTCCTTCCTTGAGTTTGAAAAATAGTAAGCCTGTATAACAATCACAAACCAACAAAGAAGGAAAACAAAGATATATGTATTCTGATGAAGTCTATGTGTATTATCAAGGAATTATACAATAGAAGACGAGATGCTTATATAGGGAAGAAATGCATTACTATATTAAGTGAATAGGAAGTGGAGAATACAACCCATGCCTTGATGTTGCAAGGTCCCCTTTCGATGGCTCTTTTCTTCGACACACAGACCTTTGCTCCAATGCCTTGAATGAAGAAGATCCATAATCTAACTTGAAGAACTAAAGCAAATCTTTCAATCATAATCTAAAATAGAACTCTCCATACAAATATTAGCCTATTCAACCTTATCCTTTTCCATGAGATATCCCTCTTTATATTGTGTGAAATATATATTGATGAAGAGATTAGGATGATCCCAGCAAATCAGAGAAGTGAGTAAGATCCAAACCGATTGGAGGCCACCTCATCTTCTAGAACATTCCCTTCTAGAACATTCGTGAAACTTGAATTTTCTCATGCTTTAAGCATCGTAGCACCCTATGCACAAGCAACATGCTATGAAGTCGCAGTCCAGGTTCAGGTCAGAGTGCGATGATCAGACATCGTCGCACCCCATGCATATGGCAGGGTGCAATGACCTTCCTTGACATGGTTTTTGAAAGAGGAAAGCAAATCACTTTTCCCAGGGAGAAAGTATCTTTTAATATTTTCAAGGAACATGAACACTTGTTGTCAGGTGATCACTGAGGTAACCAAAATAATGTGTAATAGTCAGAGAACACAGGGATTTGTAGCTTCCTTTAGGTTGGATCCTGTAAACTAGGGGGTTGGAGCCTCCTTCCAATTGTAGTTGGAGAATTCAGGGAGTTGTAACTTCCTTTAGGTTGGAGATTTTAAATAAGGGGTTGGATCCTCCTTCTAGTTGGTGCTAGAGAATTTGGAAGTTGGTTCTTCCCATGAATGTAATATTTTATATATATAAGAAAGCATTCAGTGGTTTTCTCCCATTTGGGTTTCCCCGTAAAATATCTTGTGCATTGTGTATGATGTGATATATTGTTGAATGATATTTCTTATGGTTATATGTTCATGAAATGATAAATGAAGGCATAAGTGAAAACCGTTGATATTCTTAATAAAAGTGGTAAAATTTGCTCAATACTGATTCACCCCCCCTCTCAGTATTCCAATAATTGGTATCATAGCCGGTTCCTTAAGAAAAAAATTTAACCACTGGAAGGTAGATCATAGATATCATGGATAATGGATACAAAGTTAGTGGAACACCATGTTTTGATGGTCATATTGGTCTGAGCTATGAGATATGGAGCAACAAGATGAAAGTATTTTTATAGGCATAGGGGTATGATGTTTGACATTTAGTTGTGTCAGGATACACCACTACAAAGAAACCTTCGAAGACTGAAGCCAAGAAGGAATTGAAAAGGAACAATAAAATAACAATGGATTTCATTCTGGAAGGATTATGTGATTCGATTAAATTCAAAGTGGGATAGTTCTCATCAACCAAAGAGATTTGAGATAAGCTACAAAATTTCTACTCAAATAAATCTCTTCCTGTAATCACAGAGCTAGATGATCAACGTAAGGAAGATGCCAAGATAGAACGAGAATAAATAAGTTCATCAGGTCATACCGATACAAAAAAAGAAGATTATGAAGAAGAAGGTAAAGTATATATTGAAGTAGAACTAATCAGTGCTTTTGACAAACTGACAAAAGAAACAACGAAAAATAAGTCACTCAAGGAAGAATTGATTGAGCTAAATAAGGGGTGTCAAAATCCCAACTCTAAATAATTCCAAAATATGATTATGAACCTAAAAGTCCAAGTATAAGAAGCCAGAAGGATTGAAGAAACATACAAAATTCAGTTGGAAGAAAAGCAATGTTTGGAAGCCAAAATAGAATCACTAAGAAAGGAAGCAAAGAAGGGAGGATAATTCAAAGAAAAATATGAGGACTTAAATAAGATCGAAGAATAATTTAGTCAACAATAAAGAAGACTTGAAGAATAAATCATCTCCTTGAAAACTCAACTTGAAGAAGCAAAGAGAACATAAGAAGCAATGAATATATAGATGAAAAAAAGGAAGAAGACAATGAGAATCTTGAAGAAGAATTCATATCATTTAGGGTTGAAGTTGACAGAGTCAACAAGAACATGAAAAAATATCGAGTACCATAAGACATAATCGATTTTGTATGCATTGGTGAGGATTCATGCAAAGAAGATGCAAATCCCAATAAGAGCGTCGAAGAAAAACCAATTGAAGAGAAGTATTCCAGGTTGTTGGAAAGGAAGAACAAAGAAAAGGCTAAGAATGATGTAGAAGTACTCAAAGGAAGGGATATTGGTCAGCAAGAGTCAAAGAGGAATGAACATAGAAGAGATGTATCTTCAAAAATACCTTCTACATTCAGGAGGAAAAGAAGCTTCAATCACGATGAAGGAAACAACAGAGGAAAATATCATGATCAACCGAGGCATGAATTCAGAAGGACTACGTCATGGAGATGATCATTTGCTTCCAAGTATCAAAGTTTGTTTTATGGTCATTGTTTTAGTTGTAATAACTTTGGACATAAAGTTGTAGATTACAATGAGTATTGAAGAAATGTTCAAGCAAGAGATGGTTATGTGGCTCTCTGCAATATTGAATGTTACAAATTACACAAATATGGACACATATCTCATGATTGTAGAAGTGTGGTAGATCCCTCCATGAAGGAAAACAACAATATCAAATTCAAGAAGGTTTGGAGAAGAAAACAAAGACAAGAAGATCGGGTGAATGAAAAAAAGTTCCTAGAGATCGTACTTACATGTTTTACATAGGTGCGAGATCATGATGAATCTATAGGTAAAGAGGAATATGTCAAAATTTAGGATGAAGAGGAAGATGTCAAAATTCAAGAAGACGATGAAGAAGAAAATGTCAGAATTCAGGAAGATGATGAATCCATAGGCGAAGAGGAAGATTACTTCACATTAGGGCGAATTCCTCCACCTTTGTGAGCCATCCGACTTGGAGACTCCGAGGAAATATGGATATTGAATAGGGGGAGTCTAAGTAGTAGCTCTACAAATCAGAGAACCATATTTTGAGCAGTCTAAAGTGTTTTCATATTTTGGGAATGCAATTTCAAAATGGTTTGATGAAAAAAGTGCAGAATGTCTTGTGACAGTTTGATTATTTGAGGAGCAATTTTCATAACACATTCCCATGTAGGTATCAACTGACAGTTATGAATAATATCATTGGCACAATTTTCAGGCAAAGTTTCATTATTTTATAGAATATTCCAAGTAGTGACATATCGACTCGAGGATGTGTTAAAGATAGAGAAAACCAATGGACTTGTTTGATTAATTTTGAAGAGAAGTAATGTGTTGTAATTAGTTGCAACAGATGGGTCAACATCGTGTGTAGTTGAGTGGAAGAGTCATGGACAATTTTATGACATATGGACAATGATGAATTCATGAGATACTTGGCAGATACATAAGACATGAGTCAGAGAAGACACATACCAATGGATGAAAGCATATTGACATGTGGAATCAGTCAATCAAAAAAAGACAAGCAATGAAAGGCACAACAAAACATGGGAAGAGAAACTGTCATCATAATATATATTGTTAGAGGGAAATTGTTGAATGATGTGGTCATTGATGTCTAAACAGTAAACATGAAAAGCCATAAATATTTGAAGTCGAGTAACTTTGAATTCTTTTTATATATGTTAGTGAATTAAAAGAGGAAGCACCAATGGACAAGAAGCATCATAAGAGAGGAAATGAAGAAAGTACAAGAAGACCCACATTGATCTACATGACATATTGCAAAGAAGTCAAGGGGAGAGAAATAATCATAGAAAGAGATCAGGAAAGAAAGATCAAAAGCATGGAGACAACGGGAGACATACCAATAAGGGGAGTTACCTTTTTTCCCATGATGTCAAAGGGGGAGAAAAAGAAAGATCATATCAGAAACATGAAGACATGGGTAGTATCGTCAAAGGGAGATACCCTTTTCCATTTATGTCAAAGGGGGAGAAACACACGGAGATAAATATCGAGAGAAATATCACAAAGGGAGTATGAGTGTTTCCATCAATTCCAAAGGGGGAGATTGTTGGAAAATTGATTGTAATTGATGTCAACTTTAGAAGAAGTCTAGAAGCCTCTAGAAGTAATGGGTGTATTTGGAAAATTCTCTGAAGTGGTCCCCTTGTGGCGTAGCTTTGAGGATGGCCCTCACAAGAAGATGCCTTGAAGATGTTTACAAGAATCCCAGATGTGTGTTCATGAGGCTCGAAGTTGACTAAGGCATATGAGGTTGAAAAAAATTATAAGTACATGCAAAACCCTCATAGATGGATAGTCTTCATCATGTTGTTTCCAACGGTAGGTGGTATGCCAAGTGGTTCCTCACGGTTGAGAAGTTATGTCCCGATGAAGTTGAAATCCCCGAAGAATGGTTAAGAAGTCCCTAAATGGTTGCAACAAGAAGCTACAAGTCATTAATTAAAGGGTAAAATGGTCGTAACAAGAAATAAAGAGTTGACCCTAAAAGTTAAAAAGTCTCTAAACGGTTGCAACAAGAAGTTACAATTCATTAATTAAAGGCTAAACAATTTGTAACAAGAAATAATGAGTTGACCCTAAAATCAAGAAAAAGGGTAAAACAATCATTAATTAAAGGGCCAAACAATTGTTACTTGAAATAATGAGTTGACAATAAAATCAGGAAAAAGGGTAAAACAATTACAAGTTAGCCCCAAAAGAAGTCACTTGAAAAGTATAAATACACGTCAAAAGTCTCTTATTCATATACACAAGTTCATTGAATATCTATCTAGTGAACACTTGATCTATTCGAAAATATGAGGTAGCGAGGCTGAGGTAAAGAAAAAGGGATGCTTGTTCTAGGTTGCAACAAGGCATGATCATGCAACAAGGTTGTTACAAAATCATAGGTATGTTTTTATATGAATTTTGAAGGTTATGTCTTGATGTTATTATACATGCTTGAGGCATGTTTTGGAGATTTGGGCACATGCTTTAAGGAACATATTGGATGTATGGTATATGTTTGTTACATGGTTTGAGGTGTATCTATTGAGGCATATTGTTGGTATATATCTTGGATATACTGGCTTATATATTTGGCACATGTTTGAGATACATATCTTGATGATGTTATGGAACATATTTGAGGCATACCTCAGTATATGGCGAGATATGCTCTTAGTGATCTTGGCACAAGATCTATGTGAGTGGATATGGTATCGTTGATGGTGATCAGTGGCAGTGATAGGTTGATGATGGTATATCAGTGACAATGACATCGACAATGACAATGGAAGTGACAATGACAGTGATAGTGACAGTGACAATGACAATGACAGTGATAGTGACAATGACAATGGTAGTGAAAACGACAATGGTAGTGATAGTGACAATGAAAGTAGTAGTGACAAGTTGAGTCTATATTTATATTTTAGGGTGGAAGGAAGGGGCAAGGAAAGGGGGTTGTATCCTCCTTCAGGTTAGATCCATAGAACACAAGGAGTTGGAGCTTCCTTCAAATTGGACCTTGTAAATCAGGGGGTCATAGCATCCTTCAAGTTGGAGATTGTAAACTAGGGGGTTGGAGCCTCCTTTCAGTTGTAGATGGAGAATTTAGGAAGTTGTAGCTTCCTTCAGGTTGAAGCCTATAAATAGGGGGTTGGAGCCTCCTTCTAGTTGGTGCTGGAGAATTTGGAAGTTGGTGCTTCCTATGAATGTAATCTTTGATATATATAAGACATCATTATGTGGTTTTCTCCCATTTGGGTTTCCACGTAAAATATCTTGTGCACTATGTATGATGTGATATATTGTTGAATGGTACTGCTTATGGTTATACGTTCATGAAATGTTAAATGAAGGAATACGTGATAATTGTTGATATTCTGATTAAAAGTGGTAAAAATTGCATAATACTGATTCACCCCTGCTCTCAATATTCTAACACTTTTACAATATAACAAATGTAAAAGATGATATGATCCTAAAATTAGGTATCCTTGGTATATATATATATATATATATATATATATATATATAATATACAAAAGGTGCAATTACAATTAAAAGGTCTAGCCGAAAATACTAATATAAAAATAGAAATACAACAACTCAATATATAGGGCCATACATGGTGATTTATGCTTAACGTGGGGATTTGCCTAGGATCTTAACAAGAACATTCTTAATATTTAGTCCTGAAAAGATTCACTACCATCTAGTTTTCTCTTTGTCAAATAGAATCTAAGTTGTGCTTAATGTCTCCTAGATGCAAATAATGATTATTTATGTCTTTATGTTTCAAAAGTGTTGTTTTGGAAAGAATTCCCTTTATATTCTAATTACCAATATCTTACTCACTATCTTATTTTTGAGCAGTTATCTTTTGTTCAGGTGATGTTCAACTACATCAACTATAAAATTTTATCTCTTATATGACATAGTTGTGTCTTGGATTGTAATATATAAAACTTTCTTTATTAGTGTCTCATACATTTTTCTTGAATGATGGTGGTGCTGCTAACAGAATTTCTCTTTGAAAAAAAATTCAAGAAACATTTGTTACTATCATGCATAACGATTCTATTATTATCCAATGCCAATGTTATCCTAAATCCAAGTAGTATATTCAAAGTAAACTGGTAAATAGTGATATTTTTTGTGCTATGAATTGTCAAATGTGTTTATATACACTATTTTTACATTGCTTGGTGGAATACATAATTTCTTTCTCCAAGGATCTAAAACTTTTTTCTAAAGGAAAAATCATAAATTTTTTTTTATGGGAAAAAGAGTTACTTTCAATATGTGCCAGAGAACTTCATACAAGTTTAAAAACTTTTGGTAAAATCGTACATACTTCCTAGTAGTTCATATGTATTCCTATAGGAATACTGAAAAAGAGACATGCAACATTATTACAACTGAAAATGTAATAAGATAATGCCCAAGTAGTCAAACCATTCCCAGGCTTGCGATATATACAAAAAATAATAAACAATCTATTGAACAAGAAGAAAACAAAGATGCCATATTTTAAAGATGGAGGATAGAATATATTGCCTCCGTATGTTCCTCTAATAGGTTTATTACAATAGGATAATGAAAAGTTTCTTTGTGTTGGGTTGTTATATTCCTTGTAGTGAAAGAACAATCATCCAATTTTCTAGTTGAGGTGGATCGATTGGGTTAAGGTTTGACTGATGAGTCAAGTCGAGTTGATAGTTAAGTCGAAGGTCAAAGTGATCGATCGAGAAATTCAAATTCGAAGTGATTGACGAGAAAGTCAAATATCAATCGACAGGAGGTCAAGTGGCAACTGACTGAAGACCGACTGGAGTTCAACTGGTAAACTGACTGAAGTCAACTGTAAAAAAATCCCAAGATTCGCAGTATTGTATCCAATCATTTGCATGGATATGTAACTAATTTTGGGCACCATGATTTAGTGTTTTTCATGTTGTAAATCCTATAAATATGGAAGATTATAATTGTATTAGATTGATGAATCCTTTAATAGGATGTTGTTGGTCATGTATATGTAAGATGAATTGGTTACATGGTTGTTCTTATGTAAAGAAATAGAGTATGGTGGAGATTATGTCTTAGGTGTATAACAAGGTTAGTCATGTAACTCTTTATTCATTGAATGAATAAGACAACGGGGAGTAAGAGGCTCAAGGAATGCCAGATTTTCCGTTTGGGTTTCCAGGGTCAAATATCTCTATACTGTGTGTGGTTTTCATTTATTTCTTGTTTAAATATGTCTTCTCCTTCTTTATTGGTTTAGTGTGGATGTTCATTTCCTAACATATGTTATCAGAGCTTTATTTGAGCTACTTTGATACTTTGGTATAAGAGCATTTCTATTGCTTTTTACAAGTCGTATTAGAGCAAAGGTGAGAAAATCTTGGATCTAAGATAAACCTAGGTCCAATGGGAGTTGTAAGTTATAGATATTTAAAGCTATGCTTAAAATAATTGAAAGTAGTTCAAGGATAGAGATCGAAAAATTCAATGGCCACAATTTTGAGCTTTGGAAGCTTAAAATTGAAGATATCCTTGTAGATCGAGAACAGTGGGAAACTGTAAGCCTAGGTACCATTCCGATGGGTATGCCGAGGAAAGAATGGGAGAAAATTGATAGAAGGGAAAGGAGTATGATTTGACTTTATCTTACAGATTCAATGTTGTTGATAATCTTAGGTGAAGACTCGACCAAGAAACTATGGGACAAGTTGGGAAGTTTGTACCAATCGAAACCCATAGTAAATAAGTTGTTACTTAGAAATAAATTGTATATTCTAAGGATGAGTGATGTGATCTCAATAAATGAGCATATGAATGCATTCAATACGGTAATAAGTCATTTATTGTCTATGGATTTTAAAATCACTGAGGAGGATAAATGTATTAGCCTATTATGTTCTTTTCTAGACTCCTGGATATAAAGAATAATTCAACCACACTAGCGCTAGAAGAGATGGTTTCATATCTATTGTCAAAAGAAATGAGACGAAAGAACATGGAAGAATTGACCAAAGATGCCTTGATGGTGAGAGGCCAATTGGTCGACAAACATAAAGGGAAATTCTTTGGTAGAAGTCTAATTTGAAGTGTAGATCTAAATCCATGGTTAATTCAATGATAAGATGCTAGAAATGTTGTAGAGATAGGCACTATAAAAAATACTGCAAGTTGAAGGAAACAAAAGTAAGTACAGGATCCGATGAGAAGAAATCGACTGAGAGAAAGACTACTCCAGATAAAGGAGGTGATGTGTATCAAGTGTCGACTAGTACACAGTAAGATAAGGATGTTTGGTTGATCGACTCAAGAGAATCCTTTCATATGACACCTCACATATAATGGTTCAACGAATATGAGAGATATGAAGGAGGAGATGTGTTCATGGGGGACAAGTTGACAACTAAAATTATTGAATGGGGAAGATTCCGATTAATATTACAATATGGGAGGAGTAGAACCCTTCCAGTTGTTGTACATATTTCAAGTTTGGCAAGAAACCCAATATCTGTCAGCAAAATGAGTGATGCAGGCGTTCACATAAAATGATACGTTCAAAATGGTCAAGGATGAGATGGTATTAATGAAAGGAGTTCGAAATGGAACCCTATACAAGTTGTTACAAAATGCCAACTCGATTGGATGCAATAACATTGTTGTTCCTGAAGTCGACTCAACTCAACTTGGGCTGAGTCGATACAAACCAAATCAACTGCTCTTTGTGAATTTGACTCAACCATATTATGGCACCGTAGGATGGGACACGTTGTTGAAAATTGACTTCAAAATATGTACAAAAATGGTATGGTCAAAGGTTTTCCTAATTTTGATTTGGAAGTCGATTTTTGTGAGCATTGCATATATGGAAAAAAAATCGAGATAGATTCCCATTTGGAGATGCTGGGGAAAAATGATTCTAGAATTAATTTATAGTGATGTGTTTGGGCCTATACTATTCCCTTCACTTGGTGGATCCTTGTATTATGTTTCCTTCATAGATGATTTTTCCAAGAAGACATGGATATATTTCTTGAGGAAGAAATCAAAGGTTTTCGATAAATTCAAAGAGTTTAAATATCTTGTAGAAAACTATACAAATAAAAATATCAAGGTGATGAGAACTGACAATGGTGGTTAATTTTTTTGAAAGGACTTTGAGAATTTCTATAAGTAGTGTGGCATAACATGCCAAAAAACTAGACCATATACCCCACATCAAAATGGATTTGTTGATATAATGAATAGGGTGTTGATGGACAAGGTGAGGAGCATGCTCAATGCTGCCGAGCTCACATAAGAATTATAGGCAGAGGAAATCGACATGAAAAAGTGTTTGGTAAACATGTCTCCTTCATTAGTGACATTCAAAGTGACTCCACATGAGGTATGGTTTGGTAAGAATCCTTCACTTTCACATCTCAAAGTATTTGGATGTGATGCATTTGTGCATGTTGGCAAGGAAAAAATGAACAAGCTAGACAAGAAGGCCGTCAAGTGTATTTTCATTGGGTACAAGGATGGAATGAAAGGATACAAGATCTGGGATCCTGCATCAAGGAACAGATGTATATTCTATATGTGGAATTTAAGGAATTCGATGGAACTTCCAGGGCTAAAGAGGTTCAAATAGAAAAATAACCACTGAAGTTGGTGTTTGAGTTGAAGAAAGAAGAAGATGATTAAGATGAGTTGACTGAATTGGATGAGGAGGTGGAACAACCGAATCCGGTTGTAAGGAGGTATGAATGAGTAAGAAAACAAGTTTAAAGGTATAGTCCACTCAATTTTCATTATGCATTTGTGTTATATACCACTAACGATGAGGCTAAGTTGGTTAGGGAGGTAGTCAACTCGATAGAGGGTAAAATTCAAAAGGACACCGTGGTATAAGAAATGGAATCCTTTCACAAAAATGAGACACAGGATTTGGTTGAATTACATAGCGGAAGAAAACTTGTCAGTAGCAAGTGGGTGTTCAAGAAAAAGTTGAAAACAACAAGTCATTTCGATAAATTCAAATCTCAACTGGTATAAAAAGGGTATTCCCAGTCAAAGGAGTCGACTTTGATGGTATTTTTCCCATGTTGAAAAATTAACTTCCATTAGAGTACTAATATCTTTCGATGTAACATTTTATATTGAGATAGATCGAATGGATGTGAAGGAAACTTTCCTACATGGGGACTTGAGAGAAAAAATATACATTGTTACATAATGGTCCCCTTGCGTACAGGTGAAACTTCCCTTGGATTTCTAGACCCCTATACCAATACAAAAAGAATACAAGTGGACACTAACATCCCTTTAAAATCATCTAGAACAATCAAATCGAGAAGGAGAGAAAGCATATGATATACCTTTTTTGAAGTTTGTCCCCACTGCTTCCAATCCTTGAGCTTGATCTTCAAACTCCCTGGCGCAAACAGAGATCTGCAATGGAAAACAAAGGGAAACAAATATCTCTTACTCTACTTGATTAGATAAGACAAGGCTATATATGAATATTAGAGAAATATTAGACAAGCAAATGTAACAAGACATAAACTTGAATGAAACATGCCAAGTATATATTGAATGAGAACCAATAAGAAGATACTTACAGACCACGATTAATGCTGCAAAAACCTCTATAATCTCTCCTCATCTAACCCTTGCATGAATGAATCAAGATCAAAATGATGATACTTCACTGATTTATTCCCCCCTTTCACCATGGAAATGCCTCCAGTTTATAGGATTTGAGTGGCTCAACCACCTTGAGTATTTTTGGAATAGGTTAAGGATATGGCTCCACAGGTTATGATTCTTTCCTTAGATAGATCCATGGAGAAGGACTCAAACCAAACAAACCCCAACCTTTCAGAGCTGTCCCTTCGAAGAAGGTGGTATTCACCATGATTTCCTCCAACCAAAAATGACGCACCCTTAAATTTGAAGACAAAGCACCATGGAACCCCCTTATCATGGCATAGGGAGCACCGATGCTCCCTAAGCATGGGAAGAGGAGCACCGATCTTCTTAAATGCCAAAAAATGGTCAAAATCCCAGGTGAGAAAGTACGTTTCGACTGCCAAAAGATGGGGATTTCCCTTCCAACATGATTTAAGGGTTGTGAAAAGTGTTTTCATGATGTCGATTGAGTTGAGACACTTACCAAAAGTGTACGAGTCATGTTAAGACACTTACAACACTTGCGACAATTTGGGTGTGACACTTGGGACACTTGCGACACTTAGGATGTGACGTTTTCACCACATGTGATACTTGGAATGTGATGTTTGTGCCACGTGAAACACATTATGAAAGTGTGGAAATTTGACGTGTAACCGATTTCCCCCAAAGTTTGAAGTCATAAGAGGAAATGGATGGCCAAAACACTTTATATATTCTTCAATGCAAGGGTGATGGAGTCAGAGACCCTGGTAGAAGTTGCAAACAATCATCAAAAAGTATAAATATATGTTTCATTCCTGAGGCAAGAATACCTATGCTATAAATATAAGAACTCAAAGCATAGCCACCGACCAATACATTGTGGTTCCATAATGATGTTGACTACAAAGATGGCCACCAAAGATACAATGTGGATCCATTCCTCCATGACATGACCTGATCACAACCAAAAAATAATACACATTGGAGCTACGATATGACAAGAACATATTTACAGACCAATACAAGTGGATCTATGTAATAGTATGTATATCATTCAAATGATCTCCATCGCAACCTAGGCAAAGTATGGAAAAAGGTGACTACTCAACCTAGGGTCTTCGTTCCGATCTCAAAACAATATGATTCTATCCATGTGAATAGATGATTTGATGTTGAACATGGTAGAAACCACTTGATTACAGGTCATTGATGTATACCGTTAACATGCGCGAGGGAAATCACCATTGATGTCAATGAATACCAACGTATCTATAGTACATTCCAACAAACATGAATAATGAGTTGAAGTCGAACATCCGTGGAATCAATAGTTCAAGGGTCATTGCTGTAAACCCAATGTCAAAAGCGAGGAGGCCTGCCATTGAGGCATACATGTTCTAAGGTACTACTATGTTTCTAAGTCTAATTCCCAGATAATGTGTTGAAGTCAACATGAAAATACTCATCGAAGGAGGGCCTTGAAGTATCCCCCATCATCGACATGAAACTGTCATAGGAAAGTGATATGAGATGGTGGATTAAATGAATATGGATTGACACAGGAATGGAAACCGATAACACTGTAGATGGTTGGTCTGAAATGAAAATCTTCCCTTGAACATTATGCAGCATGACACAAGAGTTGGAAACTTTGAATTTTTTGAGAAATGGACCAAAATATAGTGTGATGATCACCGAGGCACTCTTGAGGTGAGCTGAAGGAGTAATAAGACTCATGGGATTGGTATGATTCGGGGGTGAGTGAATTAACCAACTGTAAGGAAAGATGCAAACACGTTCCATGTTCAATGGAAATAATGAAATCTACCTTAAAGGTTTCAAGACCTTGACCCACTTCCTTAAAATCCCCATCAGGATAGATTAGGTATCTCTTTCTTGTTTAACGGGTTCAAGGAGGATAACATGTGAGATGAGTATCTCTTTCTTGTTTAACGGGTTCAAGGAGGATAACATGTGCTCAGTATAAATAAACTTTGGTAAGTTCCTCTTCCTATGTTTAACGAATTGGAAGAAGTAAGGGTTCATTCCAATATGGGCCCTCAATGTATGCTTTTATGAGTCTAGAGAAGGAAAACTCAGTGATTTTTCCTGTTTTAGGGAGTTTGAAAATAACTTAAAGAAAACTTCGTGGGTGTTATTTTTCGTAATTTTAGTCTCCAAGGCCCGAAAAAACATAAAATAATGCGAAGGAGAACTCTTATAACCAAAAACATTAGAGTATTCCTTTGTCGTAGTAAGTGTGACGAGATCGAAAAAAGGGTTAAACTATCGCCCATCAGATGACTCTTCGTGGTTTTATCGAGCTCGAAGAATGACAAAGCATGATCGATAAGATTTCAAAGTCATCTAAAAGAGTTATGTTTCTTATGTCCCTACACTAACAAGTAATTTTGGACAAAAAGTGTCAGAAACTCCTTAAAAGTCAATGGAAACTGCAAAAGAATCAAATAAAAAGAAACACTAGTGTGAAAAAGGATAGATATTAACTAGTTTTGCAATTGGTTAAAAGTCATTGGATGAAGAAAATTAGTTCATTTTACCTATCATTCTCACTTGCTTCTTTAATTTGGATTTCCCCCCCAATTTGGAGCAGTTTCTTCTAGCATCGATTGTAGGATTTCTAAGCCGTCTTTATTCATTTCGTCTGGACAAGGTTGGTGATCTCACCCTCTTCTTTCATTTTTATTTTCACGCATTTTTCAAGCTGTATTGGGCCTCTTTGTAGCCTCCATGTCACCCTACTAGATTGAGGCTCCCCTAAGATATC
>SNQJ01S0008248.1:133291-149007 GCA_010110895.2 Picea sitchensis
GAATATTCTCTTTCAGTTCACACTTCAGTTTGACTAGTTGAGTTGAGTTTAGATGTTGCATTGGGATCATCACCATGCAACATTGGGATCATCACCATGCTAATTCGACCTTGCCTTGGTATCATCACCAAAGTGGTGCATTAACCTTGATTCCTTGATTTAACTCCTCACTACTTTATGTTCAGTCAGTTAACAGAAGACTAGTTGACTAGTTAACTCAACTAGGTGGCAGTTCACTCCCGTAACTGCCTAAGAGACTAGAATAGGTGGCAGTTCACTCCCGTAACTGTTGGTGTGTGTCCATATCACTCTAGACCACCACTATGGTGACTTGGTTCACCTCAAGTTGAAATCATTGAGTTATACAGAGTATATCATGTGTAAATTATTCATTATTCATAACGGTTAATGAGAATTCTTTCCATTCTTTCTCTCCTTCTTCTTCCTTTTCAATTCTCCATGAAAATGTGTGTATTATTGTTTAGCTAGATCTATTATGTGCAAGTTCAACACATTTACACCATCACTTCTTCTCTAAAAGAAAAATATAAGGTTCAAGCAGTGGAAGATAAGATCCAACATCAACAACAAGTTCTCCAAATCTTAAAGGACAACCTGACCATGGTACAAAATCACATGAAACAACAAGGAGATCAACATCATAGTGAAAGAAGTTTTGAAGTATGGGATTGGGTGTTTTTAAGACTACAACCATACAAACAAATGTCCCTTAAGCAAGCCAATAAGGATAATAAATTATCACCAAAGTACTATGGCCCTTATAAGGTGTTACAAAAGATTGGTACTATGGCATACAAATTGGAGTTGCCTGCATCTTCACGAGTACACCCAATTTTCCATGTTTCATGCTTAAAGAAGGTTATAGGTGACAAGATCCCAGTTCAAACTATATTTCTAGAACTTGAAGAGGAAGAAAAAATCATATTGGAGCCTGAAGCTATCACTGACACAAGAATTCACCAGCTGAGTAATAGATCCATTTCAGAGTATCTTGTTAAATGGAGGAAACTACCGACAGAAGATTCCACTTGGGAAGATGAGTCTTTTATACAGAAGTATCCAGAGGTACTCAAGTGTTGCGGACAAAACTTGTCTCAAGGGGAGGGGCATGTTAATCCCTAAATAGTGGCTCATTACCCTGTAATTGGGGCTTACTACATTAGTAATGTTATTTTATTTATGTTGGCTTGAGTCCATTAGTTGTAATTGTACCTCCTAGTCTCCTATATATACCAAGGAGACATTTTCATTTGGAATCATCTTGTACTTGAACATTTATGTGGTGTATAAGGAGGTTTCCCCCTCGAAGAGGCTTATTATCTGAAATTATCTATTTTTCAAGGCGTTAAGTACTTATTCTGAGGTTTTTCTATGCTATATTGATATTTGGTTCTTAACATAGAGCTCATTGCAAGGCTTGTTGAGAGGGATTCCATCATAGTTGACTAAATCGTAGGAGCCTCTTTGCAACACACATTTTACAATGAAGGGTCCATGCCACATAGGTTCTAATTTTCCTTCTCCAAGTTTATCATGGTCTTGGTCATAGACGAGGACTAGATATCCTTCTACGAAAGAGCGGGGTCAGAAAAAATTATCATATTGGGTTTTGATACATTTTTGATATGTCTCATTAATGAGAGTAGAATCACGACGGGTCTCATCCAGATTCGTTAGATACATGAAATGTTCCTCCTTGGAAGAGGTGTTGGGCAATAGGTTTACGACTAGTTTTAGAGATGAAATTTCGCATTCAATTGGCAACACCGCTTCTAACCCATATACCAACTAGAAAGGTGTGAAACCAGAGGTGGTTTTGACGGAAGTATGATAGGCCCAGAGTGCTGAGAAGAGTTGTAAATTCCAATTTTTTTTGTTCACCCCCACCATGCATTGAAGCATGGTTTTCAAGACTTTGTTGATGGATTCAACTTGTCCATTGGCTTGAGGATAATATGGGGATGAGTTTTCATGTCGAAAACCCAATTTGGTATTCAACTCACTCATCATATGATTTTGGAAATGAGATTTGTGATCAGTTATGATAGCGTGTGGGAATATGAATCTAGCGATGATGTGATTAAATAAAAAAAAGAGCAGTAGTTTGGCCATCATTTAAGAATGTAGGCATAGCCTCAACCCATTTAGTAAAATATTTGATTGCAACAATAATATAACCATGCCCCCAGGATGAGGTAGGCTTACATTGCATGAAATTGATGCCCCATTTTGAAAAGGGGCCAATGGCGATGATTGGATGTAGCGGAGTAGGGTGGGTACATGCTTTCTTTTGAAAGATTTGACAGGGTGGGATTTTTTTTACAGCCTTGATACAGTCTTCGAAAATGGATGTCCAAAAATAACTTACACGTAATATCTTTTGGGTTGTAGCCATCCCAGAGAGATGACCGCCACAAGCTCCTAAGTGACAATCATTTAAGACACACTCATCCTCTTCATGAGTCAAACAATGTTGCAGAACAATATCAATACCATGGCGATATAAAGTGTCTTCAACAATAAGGTAATATTTTGAATGATGTCAAATATGACGTGGGTTGTCACGCAAAATATCTGGGTGAAAGCGTTGGGTCTGGAGATATAAGAGAATGTCTCCATACCATGGATCTGACGTACTGATAAGGAACAATGACTCATATGGAAGGAAATCACTGAGCTCGGTGTCCTCATTTTCATGGGGAAGATAAAAAATCAACTCTACAAAAACCAACGGTTTCTTTGCTGTAGATTTGGTAAGCTTGAGATTGATATCCTGAAGAATGACAATCCATTTTGAATATTTTCCCCCAAGTACTTGACGAGTGAAGATGTGGTACATAGGGTTTGAGTCAGCAATAACCATGATAGTGCAAAGTAATATGTAGTGTCAAAATATTTGGACATAAATGACTGCTTCCAAAGACAACTTCTCAACAAGTGAATATCAAATTTTGGGACCATAAAGGCTCTTACTTAAATAATATATCACATGTTCTACACCATCATCGTCCTATTGAACTAATTCCATGGAAATAATGGAAGTGGAGGTGGATAAGTAAAGGATATAATCTCTCATGTAGTTAGGGGGGTGTAACAATGGTGTATGAATTAAACCATGTTTGAGAGCGTCAAATGAACATTGAGCAAGTTCATCCCAGATGAAAGGGACATCCTTCTCCAATAATATCATCAATCCTTTCGTGATTTCTACGTAATTGCAAATGAAACGGTGTAGAAATTTTGCCTTCCCTTGCGAAATTTGGAGTTGGGTAAGGTTGGCGGAAGGAGGTAAAACCATAATAGATTTCACTTTTAAGGGATCCACCCTAATACCGTCGTTGGAAACCACGAAGCCTAGGAGCCTCCCTGATTTGAAAACACAAATAAATTTGCGGGGATTCAAGCGTATGTTGTAATGACGACATCTAAGAAACATTCTCTCTCAGATGATCAATATGATATTTTCGATGAGATGAATGAGTTGGCAATTCATCGAGGTAGGGATCAATAATATGTTTGATATCGTGCAAAGTGTACAACATAGCTCACTGGAAAGTGGCTCCAACATTTTTAAGGCCAAAGGTAATTTATGATATGCGAAGGTTACCCATGGGAAGATGAAGTTTGTCTTATGTTGATCGGATGATAAAATATCTATCTAGTTATATCCTGAGAAGCCATCCATAAAAGAGAATATTACGCTTCTGGCGTAGTTATCGATAATTTTGTCGATGAAGGGCATAGGGTAATTGTCTTTCGGACAAGACTCATTGAGATCCTTATAGTCGATGCAAACTTGAATTGTCCCTTGTTTTTTTATGACCGTAACAATGTTAGAAACCCATTCGATCAGAGGTATAGGATAGATGAAATCGAATTTTAATAATTTTTCTACTTCTACGTTTATTGCCGTAGTTTTCCTAGGATGGACAGGGAAATTTTTTATGTCGTACAAGTTTATCTTAAGGTTAAGTTTTAATTTCATGCACAATGATTGAAGAATCAATCCCTGACATTTCTTCATATTTCCAGGAAAAAACGTCGCAAAATTATTTTAAAAAGGCGATGTAGTCGTGAATATCTTTAGTTGAACAGTTCACGACAAATTGTATGTTTTTCACGACACCCTATATTTATGATATGTCTATGTTGATGGTTTGCAAAATGTTTCCTAAATTTCCTTCGGAGATAGTATCCTGAGTAAGTATCAGAATATTAAGGATTATTGACAATACCAGATGGAAATATAGATTGAATATTTTCCTCGATTTTATCCAAACTTGGAAGAAAGGATGAGCGATGGTGGTTATCATCCCAAGGTGACTCTTTGATACTAAGCATTTCCATTATGGATTTGTCGGATGGAAAAATACATAGGATGTAATCAAAGTTCGATGATAAGGAATCCAACCAAGATGGTAATGAATAAGAATTGGATGACACCTCTGCTGGACTAAGTGGCATAGTGTCACCTAACATATTAAATTCTAAAGGACAAGGCACGATCCAATGATCAGATGATTCAAGGGATTGATGTACCGTGGTCGAAATTATACTCACCGTGGCGATATGCTGCAAAGTTTGAGGAACAAGTGTGGGGAAAATTCCCATGAGAGAAGAATATTTAAGTAGACCCACCCCTACACTCTCGTAAGTAATTGTTGAGTCTCCAAAAAATGGGATATTGTTGGTAGTTTGGCTGCGAGCATGAAGTGTACAATAATCTAATTGATCGATGGTAACTATTTTTCCTTGATGAGGAAACTAGACACATCAAAAACCAAAATATGCCACTAAAGTCATAGCATAAGACAAACTTCATCCAAGCAACAAATTATAATATAAAGGAGCATCGATGATTTCCAAATCGATGGAAACAATTTTTCCCTTGAGTTGAACAACTAAATATCACAACATTCCATAAGGTATGAAACCTTGTCCATCAAATTATTTCAACATGGTAGGAGATTGATTAAGATCTGGTGATTTAAGACTTTTCCAGCAAGTTAAAGACATGACACAGGTCGATGCTCCTTCATCTAATATAGTGCGATGAATGTGTTGATTGTGAACAACAACTTCGATTTGAAATCCAAGTTGGTGAGAGAGCCTTGATTTATAATTGTCCAGGTTAAACATGATAGTATTGGATGACTCATGATCTACAACTCCAATTTTCTCCAAGAGAGTCCTATGGTGACTAGGGAAGTTTTTCAGAACTTCAAGTGTCGACATCGCACAAGGTGCTTGGGCCAGATCTTCAGCTATGTTGTAGTTCTGGGCAACACGAGAGTTGGTATTAAAGGTCATTTTTCGATTGGTACTCTTGGGCGGACCTAATATAGAGTCAAAATTTTGTTTCTCAATCTGGAGAGGTCCATATGGAGGGGTAGCAGAAGTGGAAGGTGGATTATTCATGGTTTCGTTAGTTACACTTTCTTTACCTATTTTCCCTGTAGGTGTGTCATATGTTTTCATCCTAGCATTAAAATCTATACCATTGAACATATAAATATGTGCACTTGAGGAAGCATCCACTTTAGGAGGATAACCTAGGTTCCCTCCTTGCGGAGGTGCAGGATTTTGCACAACCATTGACTGCTGATGTGGAAAGGGATTTGTCAAAAACAATGGGTTGGGAATTTCCTTTAACGAATTTTGATACTTCATCCCGATGAGGAAATTCTCTTGTGTAATGATCTTCAACACATACGAGACAGGGAAATTTCAGTTTCTGTTGTTGTTGCTTTTCAACAACAGGTGGTGGTGTTTGCGTTTTTGGATTTTCTGTTTGATTATTATTTTTCTTTGATTTATTCTTATTCTTATTTCCCCCTCTAGATTGTGGTGGTGATGCATATTGAATTGCATTCACTTCATATATTTTAGTTGGGGGGGAATTAGATGGGATAGAATCATGTACCGTAGTCAGGGTAGATACATAATGATTTATAAACCCAGTAAACTGTGAGGCATGTTGAGTTTTGATAGAACTGATAATGTTATCAGAATGAGCGACATATGATGGTTTGGATGGATTGGTTGACATATGGGTAGAATTTGGGATTAGTTCGTATAAAGTACCTGATTAGGAATAAACCAAATCCAAATATTGGGTGCGAGCAATAGATTCCTCTTTTGTAACTACGCCTCCCATCGCCACATCACAAGCAATAGGTGGTAACAGAGATTTCATGAACCATTTTACTAACAAGTGGTATGGGATGGTAGCTTTGATCAACCATCATTGTCATCTCCACTCATGAATATGATCATAAATGTGTACAGATTTGGTCTAACAAAGGGAGGTCAAAATTTCTGTTCTAGTTTTGTATCTAATTGGCAACTGAAAATGGGTGAGGAAATCCATTGCAATGGAATTGAAATCTTGAAAAGATCCTTGTTGTAATTCAATATATCATTTTTCTGTGGATCCCATAAGAGTACGTTGGAAAAGACAGTCGAATAGAGTCATCCATCAACGAGTTTGATGAACATCAAAGATGAAATGTCATGACATGGTTATTAAGATATTCTCCAGGTTTATCGTCAAACTTTGGGATATTCGATGGTAACATGGAGGGAATTACTGGCTATAAAGGATAATGCAATACAAGATCATTCGTTAACCTCGACAGGCCTGGGAGATCTAAAGTAGCCATAAAAGGTAACTGTCGATTACATTGAGGATAATACTAGTGAGGCATGGGAACACCAGTAGGACCATAAACTGGTTGTTATGGGAAGTTGTATCCATAAGTTCCTCTCATATATGGCTATTGAGGATTTTGGACAACAAAAAAAGGATTTGTTTGTTGAGGAAATTGGGCAAAAGATGAAGGAAAACCAATTTGACCTTGAGGAAGCTAACCAGTTTGACCTTGAGGAGGGTAACCAGATGGACCTCGAGGAGGATAGGCAGTGTAACCTTGAGGAATATAACAAGTTTTACCCTAAGTATTATAACCATTTGGTCTCTATGGAGGAAAATATAATTGACTCTAGAGACCCCAAGTGGGATTCGGGACACCTGGGAAATTTTTTCCAGAGTACAGTCTTGAAGTGTTAGGATTTAAAGATCCTCCTTATAGTGGTGGATTAAAAGATACTCCCTGAGGTAGTCCCAAGGTTTGTTGTGGGTTTTAGGAAAAAATAACTAAAACTCCCCCCCCCTGCCATAGGTTGGGTAACGACCGATACTTGCCCCCCCAGAAGGAACTTGTCCACTAAATGAGGTTTTCCCCTTGGTAGGTATTTGTCCACTAAATGAGGGTTTCCCCTCGATAGGGACTTGTCCACTAACGAAGGGTTTCCCTCCAGCAGGGATTTGTCCACTAACTGAGGATTTCCCCCAGTAGGGATTTGTCCCCAAATCGAGACTTATGTTACAACATGGTTTTTCATTCTAAGACGAGAAGATGTCCCAACATGATTATGTGGTGTGAATGAAGTTTATGCTTGAAGAGGCATCATTGGTGTAAATGTCATGGTGCTTTGTAAATGAATAGGAAGGACAAGATCTCTATCACTCGATATTTGACCTGAAGTGGTAGCAATGTTAAGTGTTGGTCCTACAAGATGACCAAGGAAATGACTCAATGGTTCAGGATCTGCACTAGTAGTGACAGGTGTATGTGGAGGGGAAAAATGGCCGATTCAAATTGAATCTTTCAAAAATATCATGGCCTAATGGATTTCTCCACACACGACGAACAAGAGTTTGACTTGGATCTACCATTTTAGTAGTGCACACAGGGGTTGTGTACTCTTCATTTGTGTTGGGTTGTTCTGATTCGATATCAACTATTTCAAATGACCATGACGATAATCTAGGATAATATTCAGGTATGATTTTTCCCGAAGAATATACTCGGATAAGAATTGGGTCAAGAGGGTTGATCAATGGTGGGTTTATAGGAGGGAAAAAACCTTCATGAACTATTATAATTACTCCCTCAGGATGTTCAATCAAAGGATTAGCAACACTCCCAGTGTCAAAATATTTTTCTTCTTCAATAACTTCTTCATGAGACATGAGAAGCGTCTTCAAGTAAATTAGGAGGTAAGGATTCGTAGCCTTCCATAGTCAACCCTTTCATCCTACTTGATTGAAAATGACCTTTTTCAACCACAATACCAATATTAAGGACAACTTGGGAGAATACACAATACTTGCTAAAAATCTAAAAGATGAACAAGCAAACCAATAACTTCCCACAATGAACTTACCAGTTGGTGATGAAATCCAACATCACGGGAATAAAGTGAGAAGGGTATGGGATTGAGTGGGTGGATCAGTTACATTGTCCACATGCTTAACAAACTTACGCCTTGGTGCAAGTTACCTCATGGTCTATCCATGGGTTACCCTCCAAGGAGCCTGAGTGATTTTGACCAACGTTTGACCCAGGTACATCAAAGACTCCCCTTTTCCATAACCTTGTGTATAGATCCTAAGGATTATGGCCACTAAGGTCACCAAATTGCAGTCAGCATATGAGTGGGTACAATCGACAGTCGAAATCGAACATATGGGAAGGATATCAAGTCCAAAATTATTCTAGATTACTAAAGACAGGAGGACTGGTAAAATCCTAAGGACCTCGAACATGTTCAATATTCACGAAGCACTGAGACCTAATGAAACCGGTAACACTTCAAGAAGAACCCTCAGTATACAATCTTTCCGCTACGTTTGGTTAATATTTGGAGGGGAAATCTTAGTTTCTCTCTTGTACATGAACTCATGTTTAACCCCTGTGTGAGAGGGGGGTCCCGACTATACTTATATGAAAATTTGATTTTTATCTCCCTATCGCAAGATTCTATGTGTGCCTTTAATGATTTGGAGAGTTAAACTCATAGCCTATTCCAAAGCTCTATCCCTAGTTTAATGTTGGTGCAAAATCCCTAAAAATTAAAGTTTGCTAGATCAATTTTAATTGGCATTTGATTTATGGCCGTTCATTACTCAAGGGTGAATGGTAGTGAAACTGGTGATGGATTTTTTTGAGACTCAACTCCAAAAAGAAAGCAAAAAAAATCATATGCAATTGTTCTTTTTCAATGAAATTCTATTTATGGGAAGGAGATGAGTTTCTTTCTTTTTATCACTAACAAACACTCAAAACAATGCAACACTTAATGCAATTTGTTTCCAAAAAAGAATCCACACATTCGCCAAATTATCAAAAGAAAATCTTCTGAGTTTCCAAGACCAATGCATGTAAAGTTCCACAAATTCTCTTTATTTGATTTTTAGATGCAAGAAATGATGTGCTTATAATGATTCTTTCTTTCAATAACAATGAAATAGTTCACAATTAAAATTAAATACAACAGGAACAAAAATATTGTCCAAACAAAGATACCCACAAAATAAATCAAAGAAAATCAAACTTACTCAAACAAAGATCCGAAGAAGACAAGAAATCAAGAAAATCACACTTAACAATCTTTGAAAAATGAACAACAAGAAATGATATCAAATCTAGGTTGTGGTAAACAATCGAGTTTCAATTCATTCAATCAAAGCAAGACTGATAAGGAACTCAACAAACCAAAAACTATTGCAGACTCTTCCAATCAGTCAGATTACTGATGATATTGCAAAACAAGGACTAAACCAATGACAAGTAAAATAAATCAATCTTGTAATCTAGAAGGAGTTTGCAAGCTCAATAAATATGAATAACATTTCCTCGAACCAAACAAATCCAAAAAGAAATTTGAGGACTCCCAGGTTAAAGCCTCTAATCAACACAAAAAATTGCATGCGACACTTATTAAGGTGCATACAACACTTGACGACACTTACGACACTTAGGGTAAGATACTTAAGTGTGGCATTTTGATGTGTAACAATAATATTATGCTTTTCCTATCCTCTATGTTTCTAAATGTCTTTTATGAAAGCTAATTGGTCATAAGTTTTGGCTTGATTTTATTTCCAATATAGGTTCTTCTTCCACAAAATTGAGAGTTGCAGGGTGTGCTCCTGTAGCTTCAAATACTTAGCATAAAAATATTTGTTGACATCTGCATTAGATTCAAATACATCAATTATTTTCCTAGTAGGTTTACCACATTCAACTTGCTCTTCCAATGTTTTGATCCTCTTCCTCAGCTTGACGATATCATTTTCTTCCTATTGTACCATATCCATAGTTCCTTGTGTGAGTTCTAGTCCAAATGCTACCAAATCATTCAATTTAGTATTTTTCACATCTATGACTTGTTCTTCAGTTACACAAGTTATAGCTTCTCCTATGTTTGAATTTCTCTTTCTATGAATTTGGTTAACAATTATTTGATTTCTTTTATTATATGCCAATATTTTCAAATCTGCAACCTCCTCTAATGTGAATAAATTTGTGTCATCGATCATTACACTCCCAAGTCTCCCCGGGGTGATTACTTCTTCCATTTCAATACTCTTCCCCTTATACAGAACTGTGGATGATTCATCAAATGGAGAATTATATGGGTTGTTTCCTTATGGACCCCCTACTTTCATTCTCATTTGATCTTATTTATTTAAACTTGCTTGCATTTCATCATTCTTTTTCTTTTATTCTTTTTCTTCAATCTTTTTTTTTCTTATGTTCTTGCTCTGATAGTTTCCTTTTTTCCTTTGCTTGTTGTTTCTATGATCATTTTTTCTCCTCAAACTGTTGTTGTTTCATCTACTCTGCTTCCTGTTGTGATTTTTCTTCTTTAGGTTATCTCTCAAGATCAACTTCCCTTTATTCTTTCATTTCCGCCTCAAGCTTTTCATTTTCAGCTGCAATATTTCTTTTCTCTTCTTGGGATTTTTGAAGCTTCACATCCTATAGATTCTGTTCACTTATGGATTCCTTTTCTTCCAAGGATAGGCTATCAAAAATTATATCTTCTTTATTTTTCAACCTACCTTCCACTTCATTCCATGAACCAATATCTTGATAAATTAATTCATCAACACATCTTTAATGAGTATAGTTACACTACTTTGGCACCAATCCTTATGGATCATGTATTCTAACTTAGCATTGTTGAAATTTTAATTCTGGCATTAGATTTCCTTTCTTGCTTAGAATGGTTAGAATTTGAAATATTGTAATTCCCAACATAAAAATTGTAAGGAAAAAAAAGCTTCTTCTTAACATCTTCAACAAACAAAGAATTAAAACCTTGTAAGATAGTCTGATGTGTAGTTTCAGACATAACTAACTTAGTTGGCACATATATGGGTAAAAAATGAGGAGATGCAAGTTGAAACAACTCCATATATCCTCAAAAATGTGAATTTATCTTGCAGGTACTATTTTCCAATATATTTAAGTATTCATTTGGCATCCTTTGTAATCCTAGGGAATTCTGTGTGAAAAATCAAATTGAAGAGAGGAGCTAAGAACTTATCACATATGGAAGCATAAGCTCTCTTCTATTTTGTTTCCCACAAGTCTTGACAGTATTCATGTGCCTGAATCTCTAAGTTAGTCCACTGCCATCCAATCCCTTGAAATGTATTATGTGCACACACACTATCTAATAAATATGAAGCCATATGTAAAGAGGGACCTTTATTAGTTGAGTAACCTCGTGCTTTCTCTGAAGCTCTCTTCAAGGCCTATGATAAAATGACTCCCCACTTGAATACAATTCCTCTAGTAACCACTCCATGTGTCATACGTATCCAATCATCCCTAAAATGGATGCAATATTTTCTTCCATTCAACGTGCACATGAGAGATTATGGACCCCTCAACAAATGGAGATTCACTAAGAGGGGTCCATAATCTCTTTGTTTTCCCTTTGTTAACATATCAATATCAATTTCAAGCTCAAAAGACAGATTTTTTTTCTAAGTGAGAGAATATGAAAACTTCTTAAATAGATATAATCCTTAGGTTCTCCTACTCACATTATTGCAAGTTTCCTAGTCAAATGTTAAGTAGATATATGATAACCATAAAAGATATTCCTTGGAAAAATGCAAGACATATTCAATTTCCACTTTTCCCTCAAGGTTAGATAATTTTTAAAGATCTAAATTGGTTTCTCAATCCTATGGTGTTTCTCCATTACTCGCAAGCATCCCTAGTTCCGGTGGAGATATCTGCATTCCCTCAACATATTACCTTTGTCCTCATTATATATATATATATATATATATATATATAATTCAACCAGTGAGGAAAAGTACACTAGCCTTTTGTAGCTATGAGGATGGGATATGTTAATTAGGATGAGATAATCCAATCTAGGTTTATTGCTCACCTTTTTTATAAGAAGTGTTCAAGATCGTGCTCAACATTAGCCAAGTACAAAGATTAAGAGAACGATAAATTTTCCCATGCCATTAACTATTAGGCCTACAACAAAGCTTTTAGATAGCCCTAGATTTAATGATGAGAAGTCACCATGCCATTCACCTAGAACCTCTAATTCATACTTATGTTACTTAACTCTTGTCTATATGAGAAAAGATCAGGGAAGCAAAGGTGAAATAAGGTAAAAGTAATATGTTGATATATCAAAACATCCTAAAACATAATCAAACACTGAAAGTGAAAACAAAATCTTGGTTTATATATATATAATGAAAATAAATTTAAAACAAAGTTTGATAAAAGAAAATAAAATCAACATTCAAAAAATTGCAAGCAAGCGAAATTTAAACCAATATATACAACTCAATCACCAATCGAGTAATTAAGTAAATAATCTTTTAAGGGTTTGGCCCAACCAAAGATTTTGGAATTTAGTATGTTTACCATTATGTTAATATTTCTTATCCCGTTTTAAAATCAAATCCCCTACTTCAAAATTTGTGCTGCTAGAATGATGTGTGTCAAACCATCATTTAATAATATCTTGATGTGAAATAAATTTTTGTTTAGCTTTTTCTCTTTGTTCTTCTAGCATAATTAATGTGTCAATTCTATTCTGAAGAGTAGAAGAAGGATGTCCTCTAGAGGCTTGTGATAGATTCAAATAAGGTAAAAGAATGTTTTTTGGTAACAACTTACAAGTCCTCCTACCCATAAACCAAATAATATGGAGATGTTCCTAGTGCACCTTTTGGTGTTACCATGTTAGCCCATAATGCATTGTGTAAAGAATTATGTTAGTTTCTTTGTTTTCTGATGCATAAGCATCGTCAACAATCCCACGTGTAGGGACAACTCACCGCCATAGCGCGCCTTTTTAATTATTTGGAATCTAAAAGCTGGCGTTTTCCTGTAGATCCGTTTTGAACAGATGATTGGAGAGCGAAACGCTCGGGAAATTGAAGGATCGCGAGAGATATGGGAGTTTCACTCTCAGTCTTGAATGTAACAAATCTTGAGTATTTGTTAGCTGTTACTTCAATAGGAGAGGTAGTCGGAGGGAACCATAGGAACCTTCTGGTAGAAGTAGGAATATTGTACGCCCGAATGGGAAGGTTGAACATAGAGGATAGTTGAAACTGTTAGGAGAAGAGAAAACGCTGAGACTTTGTAGTAGTCCATCTTTTGTAAACACTTGTACAAACATTCATCTTAATAGAAAGAGATTAGTTTTTCCTGCATATGATTCTATGTGTTTATGTGTATTTGATGAATGTCACCTGTGTGTTTATATGAATTTATGTTGTAGATGTATGTGTTAGATTCCATCTGCAGGGATAAATAGAATTTCTCTATCTGTGAGTTTCTAAATTGCTTCTGGGTTCTTTAGGTTGTGCAAGGAGTGCACAACAGAACGTTGGGAGTTATGGAGCTATCGCAAGGAGTGCACGTCTGAATATCGAATAGAGTTCAGGGAAGAACGTGCCAGGAGGGCACACCAGAAGGATTTACAGACTCAAGGAGGAGCCTCCGAGTTACTGAACACTCTGGAGTATAGATTGTACATAGGAAGCATAGAGAGGACATAACTACTGAAGGTTCTATAGAGCTCTGCCAGGAGGGCATCGAGTGAGTGCAAGGAGTGCACAAAGGTGAACTTTGTTTCGAGTTCAGAAAGAAGAGAAGTGTCAATGAGAAGACACTTACAAAGTTACTGAACACTCTGTTAGCTCTACAAAGAGTGCTTGAGCAAAAGTTGCTAGGAGGGCACTTATATCCCTTTGAGGAGCGAAAGGGATAGAGAATTTTGAGGTCTGAGTAGTTGAAGCTCGAGGCGAAACATATTTGTTGAACACTCTAAAGGAAGAACTCTGCAAGGAGTGCACTAGGCCAACACTCAGACGAAGTGTTGAAAGACAACCAATTGAAGGCCGGTCAAACACAAGGAGTGTGCGTAGAGGAGAACTTGTTTCAAGTTCATAAGCTCAGGAGGTTGAGATCAGAACGTGCTAGGAGGGCACCAGAAAGTATTTTGAAAGATGCAGAAGGGTATATTCCCTTGGGAGATTGATCAAGTTCGAGAAGCTCAAAAGAGATAGTGAAAAGGGTGCATAAGGGTCAGACTTATTCCAAGTCCCGGAGCTCAGGAGGAGTAGTGCAAATTTGCACGCAGAGCGCAAGTGTGTGCCAGGGCCGAGGTTAAATTCCATTTCCAAAGATCAGGAGAGACAACATTTTCAGAAGCACAGACGAGACCCAAAGCAGTCGGGTTCACAGGAGAAAGATCAAAGGTCGCAACCTTTGAAACTTAGAAATTCTTCCAAGTCAGAAGAAAGCGTAAGCTCAGGAGAAGGAGAAACAATGGTCATTGGATCGAGCACTGTGAAGAATCTGGACCGTTGGATCAGAGTGCGCAGGAGGGGTCCATAATCTCTTCATTTTCCCTTTGTTAACATATCCATATCAATTTCAAGCTCAAAAGAATTTTTTTTTTTTCTAAGTGAGAGAATATGAAAACTTCTTAAATAGATATAATCCTTAGGTTCTCCTACTCACATTATTGCAAGTTTCCTAGTCAAATGTTAAGTAGATATATGATAACCATAACAGATATTCCTTGGAAAAATGCAAGACATATTCAATTTCCACTTCTCCCTCAAGGTTAGATAATTTTTAAAGATCTAAATTGGTTTCTCAATCCTATGGTGTTGCTCCATTACTCGCAAGCATCCATAGTCCAGTGGAGATATCTGCATTCCCTCAACGTATTACCTTTGTCCTCAATATATATATATAGATATATATATATATAATTAAACAAGTGAGGAAAAGTACACTAGCCTTTTGTAGCTATGAGGATGGGATCTATTAATTAGGATGAGATAATCCAATCTAGGTTTATTTCTCACCTTTTTTATAAGAAGTGTTCAAGATCATGCTCAACATTAGCCAAGTACAAAGATTAAGAGCACAATAAATTCTCCCATGCCATTAACTATTAGGCCTACAACAAATCTTTTAGATAGCCCTAGATTTAATGATGAGAAGTCACCATGCCACTCACCTAGAACCTCTAATTCATACTTGTGTTACTTAACTCTTGGCTATATGAGAAAAGATCCGGGAAGCAAAGGTGAAATAATGTAAAAGTAATATGTTGAGATATCAAAACATCCTAAAACATAATCAAACACTGAAAGTGAAAGCAAAATCTTGGTTTATATATATATAATGAAAATAAATTTAAAACAAAGTTTGATAAAAGAAAATAAAATCAACATTCAAAAAATTGCAAGCAAGCGAAATTTAAACCAATATATACAACTCAATCACCAATCGAGTAATTAAGTAAATAATCTTTTAAGGGTTTGGCCCAACCAA
>SNQJ01S0008248.1:149057-164872 GCA_010110895.2 Picea sitchensis
AGCAAAGGTGAAATAATGTAAAAGTAATATGTTGAGATATCAAAACATCCTAAAACATAATCAAACACTGAAAGTGAAAGCAAAATCTTGGTTTATATATATATAATGAAAATAAATTTAAAACAAAGTTTGATAAAAGAAAATAAAATCAACATTCAAAAAATTGCAAGCAAGCAAAATTTAAACCATTAAATACAACTCAATCACCAATCGAGTAATTAAGTAAATAATCTTTTAAGGGTTTGGCCCAACCAAAGATTTTGGAATTTAGTATGTTTACCATTATGTTAATATTTATTATCCCGTTTTAAAATCAAATCCCCTACTTCAAAATTTGTGCTGCTAGAATGATGTGTGTCAAACCATCATTTAATAATATCTTGATGTGAAACAAATTTTTGTTTATCTTTTTCTCTTTGTTCTTCTAGCATAATTAATGTGTCAATTCTATTCTGAAGAGTAGAAGAAGGATGTCCTCTAGAGGCTTGTGATAGATTCAAATAAGGTAAACGAATGTTTTTTGGTAACAACTTACAAGTCCTCCTACCCATAAACCAAATAATATGGAGATGTTCCTAGTGCACCTTTTGGTGTTACCCTGTTAGCCCATAATGCATTGTGTAAAGAATTATGTTAGTTTCTTTGTTTTCTAATGCAGGAGCATCATCAACAAGCCCACGTGGAGGGACAACTCACCACCATAGCGTGCCTTTTTAATTATTTGGAATCTAAAAGCTGGCGTTTTCCTGTAGATCCGTTTTGAATGGATGATTGAAGGAGAGAAAAATGCTCGGGAAACTGAAGGATCGCGAGAGGTCTGGGAGTTTCACTCTCAGTATTGAATGTAATGGAGCTTGAGTAGTTGTTAGATGTTACTTCGATAGGAGAGGTATTCAGAGGGAACCATAGGAACCTTCTGGTAGAAGTAGGAATATTGTACACCCAAATGGGAAGGTTGAACATAGAGGATAGTTGAAACTGTTAGGAGAAGAGAAAGCGCTGAGACTTTGTAGTAGTCCAACTTTTGTAAACGCTTGTATAAACATTCATCTTAATAGAAAGAGATAAATTTTTACTACATATGATTCTATGTGTTTATGTGTATTTGATGAATGCCACCTGTGCGTTTATATGAATTTATACTGTATATGTATGTGTTAGATTCCATTTGCAGGGATAAATATAATTTCTCTATCTGTGAGTTTCTAAATTGCTTCTGGGTTCTTTAGGTTGTGCAAAGAGTGCACAATAGAACGTTGGGAGTTTTGGAGCTAGCGCAAGGAGTGCGCGTCTGAATATCGTATAGATTTCAGGGAAGAACGTGCCAGGAGGGCACACCAGAAGGATTTACAGACTCAAGGAGGAGCCTCAGAGTTACTGAACACTCTGGAGGAAAGATTGTATAGAGGAAGCATAGAGAGAAAAAAACTACTAAAGGTTCTGTAGAGCTCTGCCAGGAGGGAATCGAGCGAGTGCAAGCAGTGAAAAAAGGTGAACTTTGTTTTGAGTTCAAAAAGAAGAGAAGTGTCAAGGAGAAGACACTCATAGAATTATTGAACACTTTGTTAGCTCAACAAAGAGTGCTTGAGAAGAATTGGCCAGGAGGGCACTTGTATCCCTTTGAGGAGCAAAAGGGACAGAGACTTTTGAGGTCCGAGCAGTTGAAGCTCGAGGTGAAACAGAGTTGTTGAACACTCTAGAGGAAGACCTGTGCAAGGAGTGCACCAGGCCAACACTTAGACGAAGTGTTGAAAGACATCCAATTGAAGGCTGGTTAAGAACAAGGAGTGTGCGTAGAGGAGAACTTGTTTCAAGTTCGTAAGCTCAGGAGGTTGAGCTCAGAACGTGCCATGAGGGCACCAACAAGTATTTTGAAAGACACAGAAGGGTAGATTCCCTTGGGAGACTGAGCAAGTTCAAGAAGCTCAGAAGAGATAGTGCAAAGGGTGCACAAGGGTCAGACTTATTCCAAGTCCCAGATCTCAGGAGGAGTAGCGAAAATTTGCACGCAGAGCGTAAGTGTGCACCAGGGCCGAGGTTAAATTCCATTTCCAAAGCTCAGGAGAGACAACATTTTCATAAGCACAGACGAGACCCAAAGCATTCAGGTTCGTAGGAGAAATATCAAAGGCCGCAACCTTTGACACTTAGAAATTATTCCAAGTCAGAAGAAAGCGTAAGCTCAGGAGGAGGAGCAACAATGGTCGTTGGATCGAGCACTGTGAAGAATCTGGATTGTTGGATCAGAGTGCATAGGAGAGGAACAAATCTCGTCCATCAGATCTGGGCGCGAAGGACCAACAACCGTTGGATCCAGAGGTAAGTGCACAAACTTAATTTTCTTTAAGCGTATAGGAGAGCGGACTTGCAAAGTCCCGAAGTCCCAAAGACAGTTGGGACCATCCATCATCCAGGGAGACAGGTGGAAGCAGATCCAATAGTTTGAGGAATCAGACTTCAGAAGAATTTCAAGGAGCTGGGGGAAAACTCTTGAAGTCTGAAATCGCGAGGCAATCCTGGTCGTTCATTGAAGTAGGACACGTGGCGAGAGATCAACGCTTCATTGATTCACAAAATGGGAAAGCTAGAGGTTGGAGTAGTGGGAACTCGCGAAGTCTGAGTTCGAGAAAGTGATCATAGCTGTTGGTTGTGGAGAAAAAGTGGACCGTCGATCCGACATGAGGGAAGTTCGGGGTTCGGATTTCGGAAATCGAGAAAAGAGAGAAAGTGGTTCACTAAATATCCGAAACACGAAGTCGCGAAGGGAGCTGGCCCATGGTCATAACTTGTGGGCACATCAAAGAAGGAGTCTAACGCAGGGAGCTATCGTCGATTCAGAAATCGAGAAAGGGGAGTAGGAAACTCGCAAAAGTTTCGAGGTGCAAAGTCGTGAAGGGAGCTGGCCAACGGTTGTAGTCCATGGTCATGTGAAGGAAATGACATAGCTAGAGAAGAGATAGTGCCCGTTTGGTGTTGAAATTTTAACAACGCTCAGGAGAGGGCCTACAGGTGCCATATAAGTTGTGCATTGGGAGAAAGGGCCTGTGTAATTTCATTTGGGGTCCAACAGAGGCCCGAAGAGTCGATTCGACTCAGTATCTTGATCAATCCTAGACCAGGAGGTCGCACAACCCTTTGGAGGGAAGGGGGTCTTCATCAAGTGGTATCAGAGTGGAGTTTTGCTTGTAGACATCAAGCAAAAGAGGAAAGGAGATAAAGGAGATAGTCTGATACCATCAAGAGGTATCAGAGCTGATTTTCTCTGTAGATTTCAAGTGAAGGAGATAGAGAAGACAATCTGACTACATCAAGTAGTATCAAGAGATGAATTTTGTTTGCAGATTGTATGCAAAGGTGAGAAGGTGAAAAGAGATAATCTGATGACATCAAGTGGTATCAAAGGTTGAAGTTATCCTGTTTACGACAGGTGAAGAGAGACATAGTACTGATGCTCTGTAAAGAGTGTTGCAAGGTGTGCAAGAAATGGTAGATAGCCAGGAGGGCTGAAGATAGAAAAGATGGATACTGAAGGCCATAAGTGTGGTCGAAGAGAAGACCACTAGAAGAAAAGTAAAGCATAAATTGACAAGGAGCTCATTGAGATAAGAGAAAGGATGGAGAAGCTAGCATTGAAGATGAAACATGAGACAAAGTTACACTAGAGGTATGAATGGCCTCTGAACATGAAAGTAAAATGGATTGTTCCAAAGTTGTTGGCCGGAAAGAAACAACAAGAGTTGAGAAGGTGGTTGAGGGAAGTTGAAAACCTCAGTGACATAATGGAGAAAGTGATTCACATCTGTGAACCATAGATTGGGATGAACGTCAATGATGATGAGGAGAAAAGATCAGTTAAGGATCTCATAAACTGCTAGGGGGGTAGAAGTGAACTTTCAAGTTGTCAGGTGGGAAATGGAAGGAGATCAGTGGATGGTCTCATAGACTGCCAGGAGAGAAGTGATGGAAGTTCAAGTTTCCAGGTGGGAAATGGAGAGAGATCATGTGATCTCATAGACTTCCAGGTGGGCAGAGAGAAAATCCCAAATTGTCAGGTGGTAAAAGGAGAAGAGATGAACTCAGTTGAGAATTCATATCAGGAAGGAGTGTTGATGGAAGAAGGTCAGAGGTGTTTTCTGATCATTGGGGGAATTCAAATATTCCTACCAAATAGTCCAGTGGAGGCTAATACAAGTGTTGCACATGAGGAGTTAGTGCAACAAGAATCTAAGAAAGAAGCCATGGAGCCAAATGCTTTCAAAGCTAACCGTGTCTGTGATGCAGGTGCAGTAGAGGAAAGACAACCATCAGAGACTGTCAAAAAGGAGGAGATGGAGTAGACACTGATGTTTGCCCCAACAGAAGGAAAAGAGCATTCAGCCGAATTGCTCAAAATTTTCAGCCAGGAAGCTGAACAGGAGATGACTGCAACAATGAAGCTTGCAGTAGAGGAGGAAGCAGATAGCATGAATTTTTCTGATCTGTATGAGGAATTGGTATCCCTGGAGAGAAGGGTGATAGTGAAAAGAAGACACATACAATAGGTTAAGTTGGAGATAGATGGAGGAGCATACCAATCCCAGGAGTAGCTAGAAGGAGTTGAGGTTATACCAACACAAGAGGAGATGACGAAAGCTAATACGTCAGAGGAGGAAACCGAGAAGCAAATCAATGATGAGGCTACAGAACTGAAGTTTGCGGTAGGGTGGCAAGCTAAGGCCACAAGAGATGGGGAAAATAGCATGGGGGATCAGGTTGATCTACCCATTTCCAAGAAGGAAGTGCAACAGAGAATACTTCGAAAGAACCAACCATTGGAGCAACTGGACAGAGTGATAGAGGAGATAAAGAGATTGATGCTGGAAGTATCAAAAGAAATAGTTATCAGAGAAGGATGGAACAGAAGAGGACCTGTAGGAGCAGCAGGGCAGAAGAAGCAACAAGGAAGAGGAGAAACTTGACAGCTCCAATTTCAGGTTTGAGACCCTAGAGGATCTCAACAACATAACAGAGGGAGCCATGAGAAGGAGCTCATGATTTTCCCTGCCGTGGAGTATGATGCAGGAGAATCGTCAACAAGCCCACGTGGAGGGACAACTTAGCGCCATAGCATTCCTTTTTAATTATTTGGAATCTAAAATTTGGCGCTTTCCTATATATCCATTTTGAATGGATGATTGAAGGATAGCGAAATGATCAAGAAAATGAAGGATTGCGAGAGATATGGGAGTTTCACTCTCAGTATTGAATGTAATGGAGCTTGAGTAGTTGTTATCTGTTACTTCGATAGGAGAGGTATTCAGAGGGAACCCTAGGATCCTTCTAGTAGAAGTAGGAATATTCTACGCCCAAATGGGAAGGTTGAACATAGAGGATAGTTGAACTTGTTAGGAGAAGATAAAGCGCTGAGACTTTGTAGCAGTCCAGCTTTTGTAAACGCTTGTACAAACATTCATCTTAATAGAAAGAGATCAGTTTTTTCTACATATGATTCTATGTGTTTATGTGTATTTGATGAATGTCACCTATGCATTTATATGAATTTATGTTGTAGATGTATGTGTTAGATTCCATTTGTAGGGATATATAGAATTTCTCTATCTGTGAGTTTCTAAATTGCTTCTGGGTTCTTTAGGTTGTGCAAGGAGTGCACAATAGAACGTTGGGATTTCTGGAGCCAGCGCAAGGAGTGCACATCTAAATCTAGAATAGATTTAAGGAAATAACATGTGAGGAGGGCACACCAGAAGGATTTACAGACTCAAGGAGGAGCCTCAGAGTTACTAAACACTCTGGAGGAAAGATTGTACAGAGGAAGCACAGAGAGAAGATAACTATTGAAGGTTCTGTAGAGCTCTTCTAGGAGGGCATCGAGTGAGTGAAGGAGTGCACAAAGGTGAAATTTGTTTCGAGTTTAGAAAGAAGAGAAGTGTCAAGGAGAAGACACTCATAGAGTTACTGAACACTTTGTTAGCTCAATAAGGAGTGATTGAGTAGAAGTTTCTAGGAGGGCACTTGTATCCATTTGAGGAGCGAAAGGGACATAGACTTTTGAGGTTCGAGCAGTTGAAGCTCGAGGTGAAACGGAGTTTCCGAACACTCTGGAGGAAGACATGTGCAAGGAGTACACCATGCCAACACTTTGACGAAGTGTTGAAAGACAACCAGTTGAAGTTCGGTCAAGCACAAGGAGTGTGCATAGAGGAGAACTTGTTTCAAGTTCGTAAGCTCAGGAGGTTGAGCACAAAACGTGCCAGGAGGGCACCAGAAAGCATTTTTAAAGACGCAGAAGGGTAGATTCCCTTGGGAGACTGAGCAAGTTTGATAAGCTAAGAAGAAATAGTGCAAAGGGTGCACAAGGGTCGGACTTATTCCAAGTCTAACAGATCGGGAGGAGTAGCGCAAAGTTGCACACAGAGCGCAAGTGTGCACCAGGGCCGAGGTTAAATTCCATTTCCAAAGATCAGGAGAGACAGTGTTTTCAGAAGCGCAGACGAGACCCAAAGTAGTCGGGTTCGCAGGAGAAAGATCAAAGGCCACAACCTTTGACACTTAGAAATTCTTCCAAGTCAGAAGAAAGCGTAAGCTCAAGAGGAGGAGCAACAATGGCTATTGGATCGAGCACTATGAAGAATCTGGACCATTGAATTAGAGTCCATACAGGAGGAACGAGTGTGCACGAGAGGAACATATCTCATCCATCGGATTTGGCCACGAAGGACCAACAACCGTTGGATCCGGAGGTAAGTGCACAAACTTAAATTTCTTTAAGCGTACAAGAGAGAATACTTGTGAAGTCATGAAGTCCCAAATACAGTTGGGACCGTCCATCGTCCAGGGAGACAGGTGGAAGCATATCTGATAGTTCGAGGAATCGGACTTCGGAATAATTGCAAGGAGCTGGGGGAAAACTCGCAAAGTCCAAAATCGCTAGGCAATCCTGGCCGTCCATTGAAGTAGGACACGTAGCGATAGATCAACGCTTCATTGATTCACAAAACATGAAATCCAGAGGTAGGAGTAGTGGGAGGTCGCAAAGTCTAAGTTCAAGAAAGTGATCACAACCATTGGTTGTGGAGAAAACATGGATCGTCGATCCGACACGAGGGAAGTTCGGGGTTCAGATTTTGGAAATTGGAAAAAGAGAGCAAGTGGTTCGCGAAAGCTCCGAAGAGTGAAGTCGTGAAGGGAGTTGGCCCATGGTCATAACCCGTGGTCACATCAAAGAAGGAATCTAACGCAATGAGCTATCAACGATTCAAAAATCGGGAAACGGGAGCAGGGAGTTTGTGAAAGTTCTGAGGCACAAAGTCGCAAGGGAATTGGCCCACTGTCGCAGTCCATGGTCATGTGAAGGAAGGGGCTTAGCCAGAGAAGAGCTAGCACCCGTTTGGCATTGAAATTTGAAAAGTGCTCAGGAGAAGGCCCACAGGTGCCATACAAGCTGCACATTAGGAGAAAGGGCCTGTGTAAGTTCATTTGGGGTCCAATAGAGGCCTGAAGAGTCAATCTGACTCAGTATCATGATCGATCCTAGACCGAGAGTTCGCACAGCCCTTTGGAGGGAAGGGGGTCTGCATCATTTTCCAATCACCATTTTCTTAAGGATACAGATTAATTTTTTTTTAGTGGACTCAACTAATACATTACCCTATGGGTAATAATTTGTTGCATATACGAAAATAATCCCTTTATCCAATGCAAACTCAGATAGTTTTAAGGAAGAAAAGTATGAGGCATTATAAAAAAAAATCATTGCAGGAACACCAAACTTAGTAATCAAATGATGTTCAATGAAATCCATGATTACATTTTCACTTAATTGAGTTAGTTGCATAGCTTCAACCCACCTAGTAAGGTAATTTGTAGCAATCAAGATATAGTTATATTTCTTATAATATTTTGGGTTGATTTCTCCTATGATATCCATTCCCCATTGCTCAAAAGGTCTTTGTATTGTAACTAGATACAACTAGATGGGTGATTGATTTTCTTTACCAACACTAAACTGGAAGGCTTTGCATCTTCAAATGTAAGCATGAGAGTCTTTGAAAACACTAGGTCAATAGTAATCAAGCCTTAAGATCTTATGGGTTGTAGTTTCTCCAGTAAAATTTCCTCCTATCGGTCCATCATGGAGATGTTTTAAAACTTTTTCTACATTGTATTTTTCTCAACACCTTAGTAAATACCATCATAATTTTTTCGAAAAAGGACTCCATTAATAAATTGATATTGTGCATATTTCAATCTTAAATCCCTTTTGATCCTAGAATTCAAATGATATAACAAGTTCCATGATGTGGAAAGTATTTCAAATCAACATGTATAAAAATTATTTCAGTAGATAAAACATCAAACTCATTTTCCTAGCCTACTTCCTCTTTTTTAGATATAGCATCCCATGACTCTATTACTAGTTTGAAGAATCCTTTCCCTTCTACAATATTAGATGGTTTGAATTCCAAGTAATATTCCTAGATTGTAGTCATCCAATTTCCTCTCCTCTCTCCTAATTCTTGTTGTATGAATAATAATCTAACAATAGGGTAAGGCACAATTACTTTAGTAAGGTTTTTTTAAATATAGGATCTAAAGTATTTGACAACCCTAAATACAACATATGCTTGTTTATCAATGGGAGGATAGTTCAATACGACACCTTGCAAATTTGTACTCATAAAATAAATAAGATATTCACCCTCTTTTTCATCTTTTTGGGTAAGAATAACAACCAAAGAATGATCAGATGCAAAGGTATACAAAAATAAATCCTTATAAAAATCAGGATTGTGTACGACTAGTGCATTTGTAATAACAATATTTATTTTTTTGAAGGAATCTTTTTCAATAAGTTTCCATATAAAAATAACATCTTTCTTAATCATTTTTTGTATTGCTTTGATGGTCTCAGCAAAATCAGGGATGGATTTTCTAACAAAATTAATCTTCTCGAAAAAATATTGTATTTCCTTCTTATTGTGTGGGAGATTCAGTTGTGAGATAGGTTTTACTCTTTTAAGATCAATTATAATTCCTTCCTTTGAGATAATGTTCCCTAATAGATTACCTTTTATAACTATGAAAATACTCTACTTAGGATTCAGTGAGATTCCATACTTTCTACATCTCTCAAAAATTTGAGTCAAATGTTGAAAATGACCTTTTATTTCTTTTGAATATACGGTTACATTATCCAAATAAAATACACCATGTCATCCAATCAAGCCACATAAAGCTACATCCATAGCTCTTTTAAAATTGGCTCCTATATTGATTAGACTAAAATGCATACTTTTATATGCAAATGTTCCCCATTCGGTTCTATAGGTAGTTTTCAATATGTCATTTTTAGTTATTAGAACTTGATTATACCCTGAGAACACATCTAATAATGAAAAAATATTTGACCTTGAAACTGATTGTAAGATCTGATACATGGGAGGTACATGGCAGTTTTTTTTTTCCTCGGAACACTCCTGGGAAAACCCACTGGGCACTTCCCCTCATTTTGGGTACCATCCCACTGGGCACTTCCCCTCATTTTGAGGATGGTACCCAGGGTAAATCAAATTTTGTAGAAAATCGAGGTTTTTTTTTTATAACGTGCTCATTTAAGAGATCAACATGTCACTTGCAGTAATTGAATCTGGGTGGGGGGTGGAAACCCCTCAGATCAAACCACATGAGATACACCCAATTGACCAGAGATACATGGTAGTTATCTTTCTTAGAATATTTATTCAAGTTTCAAAAATCAACACACAATCTTATCTCTCCATTCTTTTTCCTAACTGGAACTAAGTTTGCTACCCAAGTAGAGTGCCTTACCTGAAAAATAATTTTGGCATCTAACAATTCCTTAAGTTCTTTCTTTATTTTGTGTTCCAAAGAAGGATGTATTTTTCAGAGTTTCTGTTGAAAAGACTTAACATATTCTTTCATAAGTATGACATGTTGGATTATTTTGGTCATAGGTTTTCAAGTCATCATAAGTCCAAGAAAACACATCTTGATATTTCTGAAACAATTTAATGTAATCACATTTCTCTTCTTCGGTGCAACATGTGCACAAGTTAATCTTCTTTGGGTCCTCATTGTTCCCTAGGTTGATTACCTCATTTCCTAAAGTTGAGATTTGATTTTTGACATTTGGTGATTTCTTAAATCTATCATGCAGGTCAAGAAGTTTCTCCAGTGTAACTACACCTTTGGGGATAGCATTAGTTTTGACATTGTTTAAGTGTTCATCCTCTTTTAACAAAAAATTCTCATGTTCCTCATCATTAATGGAAGTATCCTTAAAGGTTACCTATTTCATAAGAAACTCTATGATCTGTTCATCACTCTAAAAAAATCTCCAGTTGAAAATGTTGTCTGGGATTGAAGGTCTATACAACAATTTAATAGAGAACCTACTGGCCTCAAAATATTCTAAAGGTGATAGCCTAGAAGCTGCAGTAGCTAAAGAATCTTCCACTATGTTTTCAGATCTAGGGACAATATATTAAAATATTCTAAGTGATCAATTAATTTTGGAGCTTCTTGCCAACAACTCTTCAAGTGAGGAGAATTGCGGTGAGTGGTGTTTCTAATTTGTCTAACAATAATTTCAGAGTCTCCAACAATCTTCAAGTTTTTAATATTCATAGCAATTGATTTCCTAAGACCCTAAATAAGAGATTCACATTCTACAATGTTGTTTGTACATTCAAATTCTAACCTACAAGAGATGAAACTACATTTTCCATCAAGGCTAATAATTACACATCTATCCCATGCTCCTTCCTATGATTTAGAACCATCAAAAAACGTGTCTAAACATCATTAGATAAATGTGAATTATTTGTTTTTTAACCTCAATGTTATTTATAGTATTTACATTAAGTAAGTCGAAATGTGACTCTTCAAAAGTTTTTTCCTGCAATTGATTTTTAGGTACAGGGGATGTCTCAACAACAAAATTTTCAAAAGATGAATCAAAATTTTAATTGCCAAGAATAGGGAATTCAGAAGTTGATGGTTCATTGAAAGTTTCCAGATCTGTTACAATATGTTTCATGTAATGTTCCTGATCAATTCTTATTTTGTTTGGTTTCCCATTCCAATACAACCAAATATGTGATCAATCAGAGGCAGAGTAACCTTAAATATTTGTAGACCAATCTCTGCTCAAGAGTAAGCCATATGCTTCAGGAATATCTACCACTATGATGTCAATAATCTAATGAACTTTAGGATTTGAGGATACTCTTATTAGAACACCTTTTAAGTATCATATAACCTTGAATTTTAATCTATCTAATCGAATGATGTGAGTTAATGACTTAAGCGGGGTTGCATTCAGTTTTTTACATACAGAGTAAGGCATTACATTCAAAGAAGCTCCTGAATCTACCAGACAATTATGTACATTTTTGTTAAAATTTTCAAAAGTTAAAAAAAAGGTGGAGTTTGTGACTTTTACTTCTTAGCAGTTAAGGAAATGTTAATAGTTGTATTATGTACATTATTAGATGTTGCCTTCACTACATTCTTTGAAGAAATTAAAGTTTGTGTATCATTTTCTTTCAGGGCATCCAACAATAACTTTATTTGTTGTGAGAATTTGCATAAGTCTAAAACATAAATATTTTCCTTTATTTTTTTTTAAATCTTCAACAATGTTATATTCCATGGAGGTTACATCGTGATTATTGGTTGAAGGTTTGCTGAAATTCTTGGGATTTAAAGGTTCTGATGTCACTGCTTGGGTTTTCTTAGTATTAGGCTTTTGGGAAGTGTAATGGTATTATTGAGGAATATGTCCTTTACTTCTAAGATGATAATGATTTGAGCACACATTTCTGCTTTCATCTCTTCATCATTAACCATATTTAACTTAGGAGAAAAATCCCAGAGGACCATGGATATCTCTTTAGTTGATTCTTCCTCCTCACCCTCAACTAATCCCTTTATATTATCTATGGATTCTTTTGTCTGTACACACTCATCAAGAAAATGATTTTCCACCAAATTCATAGCATTGATCCATTGTGGATATGTCTTATCTAAGTGATTATCCTAATGATAATTACATAAAATTTCCATAGCTAAACTTTTGAAATCCATACTCAAGTTTGCAGGAGAGGCAATTGATTCCAGAGGTTTAGGAGCCACTGGTCTTATAAATAATGGTTTTTAAGATATATGATTTGAGGGACCTTCTCCACTACTTTTCTTAATGTCAATTATTGAATTATTGCATTAGTCAACCTTTTAATTACCCATTAGAAGTTTTCAAAATCCATAGAATCCATTTATTTCTCTTGAGGAGCATATTTATTTTGTGATCTTGTTAATATGATACCTTTATTTATTTGTGAATTATCCTTTTTATTTGAGTTCCCTTTACATCCTAACATTTCTTTTTTTAGCTTCTTCAAAGTTCTATGCAAAAGTAGGTTTGCAAAATCTTTTAACGAACATGGATATGGGTGTTGGTAAAGCATTGGCATAAACCTCAACTTGAATTTCTTCCACAGGTTTGGTGGTAAATCTTAAAATATTTCACCCGTTCTTTAGAACCCATGGTTAATGCAAACAATTTTATTATGAAAACTCCTTCACTAAAAAACATTTCTAAAAATCAACCCCATTAGTTATTGAACCAACTGGTAGATTAAAGTACCATGTCAAAGCTTTATTTTTGAAGGTATAAGGGAAAATTCGATATACGACACCCTCATGTTAAACATTTAAAAATCTTATTTCCAAAATGATTTTTTTATATGATCATGAGGGGGACCTTATGAATCTGTATCATACTTTGGTAAGAGTCGCTCAAGGTGTTTAGGTAGGTGATGAATCAGTCAAGGTAAAGCTAAATCATCTTGGGCTAAGCAAGGTTTCTCTAGATTCTGATTATTATCCATGCTATAATTTTCAAAACCTGTGTCTAAGTTTTCAAAGTCACTTTCAGAGTTTTCATAATTGTTTTCTGGATTTTTAGGAACGTTTTCTCTGTCAGAACCACACTAAGAGTTAGAGAGATTTTGGGTTTGTGGAATTTGATTAAGAGGATAAATTATTTCTTTCAAATGCGGGTTCAATCAAATATTCCATTGTGTGAACTAAAGTTTCTTAAGTGGTGTACACTGTTTCTTGGTACTATTTTTCACCGAGTTAATAAAGGAGCAATTGGTAAGGCACCAATTTGCCTGCAAAATTCTTTGGTTATTCGATGAAAATCATTCACTTCTTCGTTTGGAACAACGTATGGGATATCTTTATAAACCCCAATACCTTCCTCTATCCTAGAAAACGTAGGTCCTTGGTTTGAAGATTCAACAATATTTTTAGACTTACTGGGAGTTCGTTCAATATGTGGGATTGACTCAACCATACAATGGTCATCCCTTCCTTCTGGCACCAATTCTGTTGACGGATCCTAAAACCCAGTTTCAAACAGCAAAGGTTAAATCCAAAGAAGAGGCCTAATCAAACTCTTCTCTATAGTAAAACCTTCTAGATTAAGGGATTTTATTTTATTTTTATTTTTACTTTATATTAAATAATCTAAATAAAGCATTCAACTAATCAAATGACTATGTTATTATAACATAATAACATATAAAGATCCAAAAGTAAGAGGTAACTCATAAATCTGCCATAAAGAATTTATATTTGTATAAAAGCTAAAAAAACAATTCCATTTGGCTTAAATACAAATAAAAATGACCTTAAGAAGCAATAAAAGAGAAACTAACTACACTAAGCTTTAACAAAGATTGATATACTGATGAAAAACAAATGCAATAAAGTTATTTCATTACAAAAAAATCTGAAAAATGAAACAAAAATTTCTTACAACCATTCAATATTGATTACATGCAGAAAAGTCTATACTGATGATCAACCATAAATTATTTTCACCAACAAAATCAACCTCTTGATTGGATTCTTCCATTCCATTAAGAGTAGTCTTTACATTGATATTTCCAAAATTCCAAGAGCAAAAATCCCTCTTAATTTATTCCATTCTACCTTAAATAACCTTTTCAAAAACAGTTGAATTAACTAACTTTTAACTTAAATTCCTATTCCAATCTAACCAAGGTCCTCCCCTTGATCACTCGGGACCTTATATTTATATTTTCCCCATTCCTAAAATAAACTTTGACATGGTTCAAGATGTGGAAAAACATGTTTCTTTAGTGGGCCCGCTAAGGTTAATACTTTATTTTCTAACCTTTGTGAATGTTTCTCAATTTTAAGAAATGAAAATTCTAAAAAGGAAATTTTATTTGTTTCTTCAATAATAAACTTCTCTAAGTGTTCTCTCTTTATACTTTTCATTGTTTGAGCATCCATTCTAAATTGAATAAAAGATTTTTCAAATTTCTTCATCACTTGCTCCATTGAATAGAAATCTTCTARGGGCCAAGTGAAGGTAGATGACATCATACTGTGATATCCTCAGTAAAATCCCAGACCTTTAAACATTGCATCCAACTATCCTCTATGCTTCTTTGGATTTATTTATCTAATCTTTCCCATAAACTTAAATCTACTTCTATTTCCCGAATTTCCTTTTTATCAAGCAATCTGATATTATGCTTTTCTCGTCCTCTGCATTTTTTAATGTCTTTGATGAAAACCAATTGGTCATAAGTTTTGTCTTGAGTTTGTTTCCAATACATGTTCTTCTTATACAAAATGGAGAATTGCAGGGTGTGTTCCTATAGCTTGAAAGACTTAGCATAAAAATATTTTTTTGAAATTTGTATTACATTCAAATACTTCCATTATTTTATCAACAAATACATCAATTATTTTCCTAGAAGTTTTATCCAATTCAACCTACTCTTCCAATATTTTGATCCTCTTACTAAGCTTGATTGTATCATTTTCTTCATGTTATACTTTCTCCATAGTTGCTTGTGTGAGTGCTAGTCCAGATGCTACCAAATCAGTAAATTTAGTATTTTTCATATCGATTACTTGTTCTTTAGTTACAATGGTTACAATCTCTCCTATCCTTGACTTTCTCTTTCTATGAATTTGTTTAACAACTCTTTGAACTCCTTATTATATGCCAATAGTTCTAAATCTGCAACCTCCTATGATGTGACTAACTTTGTGTCATCATTCATTACACTCCCAAGGCTCCCGGGGGTGATTACTTCTTCCATTTAATTACTCTCCCCCTTATCTAGAATTGTGGATGCATTATCAATTGGTGAGTTATTCATGTTGCTTCCTAAAGGACCCCTTGATTTCATGCCCATTTGATCTTGCAGATTTAAAATTTCTTGCATTTCATCACTCTTTGTTTTTTTCTTTTCTTCTTTTCTTCAATCTCTTTTTTCTTTTGTTCTTGCTCCGCTAGTTTCTTTTTTCCTCTACTTGTTGTTGCTCTAATAATTTTATGTTCTCCTCATCCTATTGTTGTTTCATTCTCTCTGCTTCCTATTGTTCCTTAGCCTATCTCTCAAGCTCAACCTCCCTTTGTGCTTTTTCTTCTACCTCAATCTTTTCCTTTTCAATTGCAACATTTCTTTGCTCTTGTTGGGATTTCCAAAGCTTCACATCCTTTAACTTCTATTCAATTATGGATTCCTTTTATTCAAAGGAAAGGCTGTAAAAAAATATAGCTTCTTTATTTTTCATTTTAACTTCCACTTCATTCCATGAATCGATATCTTGATAAATTAATTCATCATCACATATTTCATGAGTATAGTGCCAAGGCCAAGAGATATAGTTACATTGCTTTGGCACCATTCCTTGTGGATCATGTCTTCTAAATTGTCCTTGTAATTGGAATCTAAATTCCA
>SNQJ01S0008248.1:232471-246933 GCA_010110895.2 Picea sitchensis
CTGTTGGAATTGGGCCTGCTACAAACAACCTTAGTGAGTTGATGGCGCTCAAGCTCACACTACATATAGCTAAAGAAAGGGGAATCTCAAAATTACAAATTTATGGGGATTCTCTTCTTACTATAAATTGGATTATTGGTGCCTCTTCAATGCGTAACTACACTCTTCAACCGATTTTGTAGGGAATCCAACTCTTAGCTTCTTTTTTCACTTAGCTCTCTTTTACTCATGTCTACAAGGAGAAAAACGAAGAAGTAAACAGGCTCTCCAAGCTTTGCTTGGAAATGGACAGAGGAACTTGGTAGATCTCGAAAAGTCCTTCAATTGTTGGTCAAGACTTTCTTCTCACTTCTTGGCTCCAAATCTGATCAATCTTTTTGAGTACCTGTACTTTTTTGTTCTTTTTTTACTCACTCAAACTTGTATTTGAAAACTTTTTATGACAATTACATAGTGACAGTTTGGAACAACTTGTAGCCCTCGAAGGAAGTTATCAGATTAATGCTTTGTATATATTCATGATGTAAAAGAAGCTTTGACAATGATTTGTAAACTGAACAATTAAGCTCCTTGTGGGGAGCTTAGAATTTATTTTTTGTTCCATGCTCGATCCCGATTTTGTTGTAAAGGGGTGATGGGCTTTAAGTCACATGAATGCCACATGAATCTACAGTTGTAATTTTATTCTCTTAATAAAATTAGTAGTTATTTTCCTTGGTGTGTGTGTGTGTGTGTGTGTGTGTGTGTCATAAAATTGCTTATGATTGGCTAAGAGCACGTCTTCCTCTAATGTAGGAAAACAACCCAAAACATAGAGATTCTTGGCATAAGTGGAAGTTTGCCCCCTTATGGACCACAATCAGGTCATTTTAGTAGGTGTGGTTTTCCATGAAAACATAGTGATGAGTCAGTTTGCATTCATGGATAGCAACAAATGATGGTTGTCCTCATTGGCGGTTGACAACTAAGTTATGATAGGTTTTTCCACCTTCATAATGTGTGTGTAGGGACCAACACTTGAAATGGGGGAGGTCTAATATGAGTTAGATTAGAAAATTGGATATCGCAAGGTTGCAAAGACTTGTAAAAGTGAAAGTTGGAAATTTGAGAGGACCTACAACCCCCTTTGTGGGTTACAAGAAAGCTATAAGGTTGAAAGGACCTACAACACCCTCCCTCGTAGGTTTGAAACAAAATTGCACCCGCAACTCACAACTTCCAATCGTATAAAATTTATATGAGAAACAAACTATCAATGCAATCAAAAGAGAGGATGTCACAACAATCAATGCATTTGATCTAACTTCAATATATGTTGAGATTCCAATCCAAGAGCCTCATACCTTCTAACATTTGTATCACTCCATTCTTGATCTTGAAGGACATCAACAATTAGCATTTGCATTGGCTGAAGGAAATACAACTAATAGTGAAGTAGAAGCTCTCGTAGTGTATCAAGGGATCATGATTCTAAGTGGGAAAACTCAAGGTAAGATTGTCATTCTTGGAGACTCTTCTATAATCATATGGGGCATCGTTCAAAAAAAATCATCCTCTTCTCGAGGTCATGCTCATATCGTCAATCAAATTCTATCACTTCTATAGGACTTTGGCGATGTTTCCCTCTAGCAAATTGAGAGGTATTTGAAATCAATCGGCTTATGACATGTGGAAAATAAGGGATTTGTGGTGCCTAAGGGCACTATAAGGGATTCAACTTGATAGTTCTTTTTATTTTCATTATATTAATAATATGTTGTAAGTTTCTCTATTTCATCGGGCAATTTGTTAGACTATATACCTACATATTTTGGAGTGGGAACACAGTTAATTTTGGTTATTGAGTAGTCTGGATTCTCTCTGTTTTCTCTCTTGTATGATAGATCATGAATTTTTGCATTGTATTAACGTTGTACAAGAAGAGTTGTAGCTAGTTTCTTATGAACACAAATCCCTGTTACTTTTAAAAAGAAAAAACATTTTGTATCACTTTTTAATGTATTTAAATAACCCTTTAATGTATGCTTCCAGGAGATTATCACTAGTTTTGGTCATTGTTCACCATCTTGTCATCACTTTTTATGCTCCATGGGGTTTTCCTCTTTGTTTTGTCCATGTTCTTTCATAAGTTACCTTTTCATATTGTCTTCTGATATAATTCCCTTGCAGTGTTTTGCCATACCTTAATTTTCCTTTTCCTACTTTTTGTTTTCTTTATTTTGTGGTAGTTACTTAATCTTGGCCCTTTGGGCTTTGTTGCATTCATCTTTCCTTCGATTCTGGAATTAGAATCACAAAGGCCTATGTTACTAAAAACATGACACAAGAATGGGATGAGAAATAGGACTAGAGAGTTTCAGGGGATAAAAAAAGCTGAAGACCCCCATCCTATGCATATTCTGTATAAAAAAATTATTATTAATGTACTAATGCAATGCCAAGATGTGAAACGGGAACATGAATGGGAACAAAATGATAATCCTAGTAAAGATGTATAAAAAAATTATTATCAATGTACTAATGCAATGCCAAGATGTGAAACGGGAACATGAATGGGAACAAAATGATAATCCTAGTAATGATGGACTCTGCATATGCAAGGGGTTGTAAAAAGAGCTCAATCGTGAAATAAATGGAGTTGTTTTTACTCATGATGATGAAAAGGCGTATTCACAGCAATATTGATTCCATAGGGCTTTCTAGGTAAATTCTTGTAGGTTACATCAAACCTGAAGTAGTCATATAAAATTTGGGTTAAGGTGCAATGGACATTGGGCTTTCAATAGTGAATTCAGGATTTGATATAAGTTGAAACTCCGTTGGAACACTTGGGGTATCTCTAATTAGCTCTGCATTGGAAGATCCATCAATTTCAAATGTCTCAATTGCAAGAATTTAAAGTTGTTGTCATGAGGTGTGACAGCAATGCATGCATGATGACCAAACTGTATGCCTCTATAGCAGATATTTTCCTTGAGGGATCTCTTTTTGGCTCTGCATTGGAAGATCCATCCATTTCAAATGTTTTGATTGAAAGAAATTCAGGATTTGATATAAGTTGAAATTCTGTTGCAATACCTGAGGGATCTTTATTCAGCTCTGCATTGGAAGATCCATCAATTTCAAATGTTTTGATTGCAAGAATTTAAAGTTGTTGTCATGAGGTGCGACAACGATGCATGCATGACCACCAAGCTTTATGCCTCTATAGCAGATATCTTCCTTGAGGGATCTTTAGTTGACTCGGCATTGGAAGATCCATCAATTTCAAATGTTTCGATCAAAAGAAATCCGGGATTTAATATAAGTTGAAATTCTGTTGGAACAGTTGATGGGTCTCTATTTAGCTCTGCATTGGAAGATCCATCAATTTCAAAAGTTTATGTTGCAAGAATTTAATGCTGTTGTCATGAGATGTGACAGTGATGCATGCATGACCACCAATCTTTATGCCTCTATAGCAGATATCTTCCTTGAGGGATCTCTATTTGGCTCTGCATTAGAAGATCCATCAATTTCAAATGTTTCAATTGCAAGAAATTCAGGATTTGATATAAGTTGAAACTCTGTTGAAATACTTAAGGGATCTTTATTCAGCTCTGCATTGGAAGATCCATCAATTTCAAATGTTTCGATTGCAAGAATTTCAAGTTGTTGTCATGAGGTGCACCAGTATGCATGCATGACCACCAAGCTTTATTCCTCTATAGCAAATGTCTTCCTTGAAGGATCTCTATTTGGCTCTGCATTGGAAGGTCCATCAATTTCAAATGTTTTGATTGCAAGAACTTAAAGTTGTTGTCATGAGATGCGACAGAGATGCACACATGACCAGCAAACTTTGGGCCTCTGTAGCAGATATCCTTAATGCCTGAACTGGTGTTTTGCATTCTTGCTCCTTTAATGATATCAATATGTACTCTGTTTACATATAGTTGGCTATAAACCACCTTTTTGTAGTTGCTTCCAGGTTTCCAGTTTTAACTTCACCAAAAATAATTGTGCAATATTATTACATATATAATTTGAAGTATGCATTGGAATATAGTTTATTCTCATTGTAATGTTTGAATTATACTTCTATATACCAAGACAAATTTGTATGCACCAATAAATCAATTCCATAACACCTTGCAAAATCCTTTGAAGCCACTCATAATAGTTAAATTGCAAGTCTACGGCTTCATTACAAGACTCATCGAGTTTTGACCTCAAAATGAGTCTAGTCTGCTCAAAATTTAGTACCCATTCAAACTCACTAAGATACGCCATCTTATAGTTATTTATTAAAAGAGAAGTCTCAAAGTACAGTAGTAAAATAGAAATTTCTTTGTCATTATATAATATAGAGTATTTGGGTTAAAATTTTAAAATGTGGAATGCATCTACAAAATGTGAACAAACAACTGGGCCAGCTCTTGTAATATTTTCATTTTTTCAACTTCAGTGGGTTTCATCAATCACTTTATAGCATTCCTTAGATTTTCCTCAATTTTCAGGTGTTGGTCAGTGCATGTTTATTTTAAAATAAGAGTGAACCAATGAAAAGCTTCTAAAAATCTTTGAACAAACCTTCTTTCCACTATTGCAGCATAGTACTTCATGATTAGAGTTAAAAGAATTAAAGAAAACACATGCAGGAAAACACATGCGAATTTATTATTATCTAAACAAACCTCTCACCAAAAGCTGCTAGCATGCAAATCAGCAATATGCTAACAAAAAGCAAAAATCCATGTTAGTCCTAATTAGTGAATTAAACAAGCTTTTCTCTGCCTGCAACTTTTATTGCAATTAGCAAAAATACAAGAATTAGAACTATGACCTCCTATGAAGCCTGATATTTTACAAAGACCATTGTTGAATGTGTGAAACATATAAAAGCATCATGCTAGGAATTAGCAAGCCAACTAATCTGAAAAGAATGCCATTCCAAGCTAAATCGAGAAGTAAAAGATGAAATACAAATTTTTATACAACATATTGTTGCCTTTGTCACCCCTGACTGTGCTTTAGTTTGCGCTTCTTTGCTCTGGCCCTCTCTTCCTTTTCCTCTGCCTCAATGAGTGCCAATTCCCTTTCATCCTCCTCTTCAGCAATTCTTGCACTGGAACAAAATAAAATGTAACATACAATAAGTTTTAAATGCTCACCCACTAGGATCTCACTAACTTAACTAAAGAAGAAAAGCAGCTGACTTAGCGTGTACATAAATATATTTGGTACGGTCAAACACATGCACAAAATGAGTAGACAGAAGAAATTTTCCATTGTACAGCGATTACTTTGATGTTTGAACTTAATTAATATAGCATGACTAATCATATTGATATAGTGCCCTATTTTGGGTTAGCATTTGAACTTAACGCAATATAGAATGATATAATCTTATTGACATTGTTGAGCAAATATACTATACACTGTCATGCTGCTCATTCTTGGATGTGTAGGTAGTATGTACACAGGAATGGCTGCAAATTTTAATATGTTTTAATTTATCCTGTACGACCATAAATCACTGGAGCTTAGCTATGAATTTAGTATCAAACAAGAATAACATAGCCCATAGACTAAGCAGTACAGAAAATATCACCTTCTTCTCTCTTCAGCCTGTATCGTGTTAAACCCAACTTCCATGTCACTATTATCTTCATCATCAATATCCTTGTACTTATTTGGATCGTATCTGCAATTCGCAATAAGCAAGAAGTAAGAATAATATGTGCGAAACGATTAGCTGAAATATATTTGCATACAGTGAACACACTACCAATGAAAATTCCTGGTTCCACATAAGGTACTTCGGTATTCAAGAATGTACAGGGTGACAAACTTTACCTAAAAAGCTGTCTGATAATACTTCTATAATTTCCACCCCCATCCAAATCTTCATCCGAATCATAAGCTCTAGGTCTTTTTCTGGAGCGCTCGTGATGCAAGTCACGAGATACTGGCCTTGCCTGTAAAATAAAATAAGTAAAACTAATCAACAATTAATAAATCTTCTACCAATTATCAAAGAGATTAGCGGAAACATCAGAGAGGATTTGCTTAAGAACCTGAGCTTTTAGTGCCATTTTGGAAATAGGTTTTGGAGCTGACATCAATGCTGGTTTTGGTGCTGATTTTGGTACTGGTTTGATTGTTGGTTTCGGAGCTGGCTTCGGAGCTGGCTTCGGTGCTGGTTTTGGTGATGGTTTGAGTGCAGGTTTTGGTGCTGGTTTGAGTGCTGGTTTGAGCGCCAGTTTTGGTGCTGGTTTGAGTGCCGGTTTTGGTGCTGGTTTTGGTGCCGGTTTTGGTGCTGGTTTTGGTGCCGGTTTTGGTGCTGGTTTTGGGGGCGGTGATTTTGGTAATGCTAGAGGCTTTCTTTGTTCTGTATTAGTTTTGTTAGTTGGAGTCTTCAAGGGAAGTGTTTTCTGCACACTTGGAGGACGAGAAACTGAAGATTGTTGATGCACATCCTTCCCAATTTTGATACCAGAGATTGAAGGTGTTTCCTTCTTGTCACGACCTACACTGACGGCCACTTTTGAATTGCTCACACTGTGACGTACCAAACCAGTTTCGTGAGCAAACCGACCTGGTCCAGAAGCTACCTTCTGTAATTGCTTCTTTGAATCAGCTAAAGTTTTCACATTTAAACTGGGGGACACTTTTTGTGTATCCACTTTGATAGGCATTTGTCTAGCAGATGATATCATGTTTTTCACTTCCTTGGCATGAGAGATCGGCTTGCTAGTCGGAGTTGGTTTCTTCAATGCCATAGAATTCTTTGGAATCACTTGCTTTGGCCAGCTATCATCTGTAGTAGACAATTTATTCAGAAACATTTAAGTAGAAAGAAACAGCAAAGAACTATCTGAACAAACGGTGAGATGGACTCACCAGGCCTGGAGGAACCAACGTTTCTAGTTTCAGAAGGTCCCCTCGCACAGCCTGTCATTTCTGCATCCTCTGAAAAGAGAAATGAATAGTCTCTTGCTTCTTTAAGTCGCTGTGCTTTCTTCTTAGCCTGCAATAGAAGGGTCATTACTAACTCCTCACAAAAGGTATGTCATCTTACTCCAGTCCATTTAATTTACTCATATAACAATGGGCAATTTCTGTCTCCTTTCAATAAGAAGATAGAGTCAGCATAACATACTAAACCACTCATGTAAACAGATACTTGGAACCAATCACTTTGACAGCTAAGCCATCTGAAATCCAAACTTAACAGCTAAATTGCCAATCTCTTAAGCTGGAAAACCGCAAGCACTGATTTGCCTCCAGAAACAGACACAGCCACAAGGACTGATCACTTCATATAATACAAAAAAAGGAGATAGAGTAACGCAGATACCTCATTGACAACTACTGGTGCTTTTTTGTATTCAGATTTTGCGTCTGATGCAGGCACAGATAACTTCTTAGTCTGAAAGGTTTTCAACAACATTCTTCAGTTATGAACGAAAAAAAAAAACTTGGCAGTAATCCAAAAACTTGTCAGAACATATCCACTCATACAAGAACAATATACACAGATGCAACATCAACACACCACATACTTCTGGAGTGTTCCTTGAGACTTTTGCTGCAAGATGTGCTGTATCAAGCCTTGCACGTGTTTCTACAATAACTCTCCTAGAAATAGCTGGCTGGGAAGGTCCAAAGAAGGACCCATAGCTGCCACAACAATTTCGAGCATATGATTACTAGCTGAGAGTCGAGTAATTTACAAACTTTCATAACTTGAATTCTGTGCCATTCCTTAAGCCCAAAAAACGGAAGAGAGTCGTTAGCATTCAAAGATTACCCCATTTTTGCAAAACATCGTAATATTAAATATCCTAACGAGTGAAGGAAGATTCCATTTCAATAAACACACACATGAATAGGCAATTGAAATGTATTGAACATAAGATATGAGAACAACATTTTTAGATGCAAAAATTTCATGGACAATTTCAGATTTCGACATCGTTGATACTGCATTGGCTAATGATACAAAACCCACCACTGAAAGTTTATCCTTTGCCTTTCAGTAACATCCCTACATTTAATTTTTATACTCCATTTTGGGAATGTCCTCATGGCGAAAACAGTAAAACAAGACAAGCAGAATACAGACATCACACTACCAGTTGTCAAAACCACGCCCATCATGATACAGTGACAGTAAACAAGTTCAATGCAACCATAAGCACAGGCAATTAGCAAGCAGAAAGTCCTTAAAAACTTATTGCAGAGACAAACAGTACAAGGCAACCGGTGGTTGTACTCATCATATGGCAGCATTTTCTTCTTATCTTTGTCTGAAATATTTTCTCCAAATCTACTATTCTGATTTCCATTGTCATGTTTAGAAGAGTTTGTTTTCCTGCCATAAACTCCAGCAAATTTCTGTTTAAGCTTCTGCCGTTCAAGTTCTTTCAATTTCTCTCTCCTTTCTATATATTCTTGGCGTTCCCTTTTTTCTTTTGGATCTTCATCTGGTTCTGACTTCCTATGCTGCCCTGACTTGTCATCATCCTCTAGTGCCTCTTCCTCATCCTCATCTTCTAGAGCAGCACCTTCATCTAAAAGTCTTGAGTAATCTCTATTCTTCCTATAGAAATCCTGAAAACATTCCATGGTGCATTGTCAACAATAACTATACCAAACGTAAAAAGGCAGCCTTGATATAAAAGACTGGGAGCAATACTCTGAGAAATCATACTTACAAGTCTATCATTACTCCTAGGTGCCATATACAAATTTAAACCACTTGTCGTGTGATCCAAAAAATATGTCAATCAAAGAAACAATGATTCCTGAAAATACATTTACATAAATTCAAGCATTAATAGACTATTATACTCCATTAAAACATAGAGAGCTCAAAAACATATACATTGCATAGTTCATTTTTCCCAAGCATGCACAAACGCTCAGGGTTTTATATATATTTCCAATAACAGCTACCATGCAGACTTCATATGACAGCCCTCATAGAAATAATTACGAGAATGACAATTACATATTCCAAAACAGAATACTACATTTCAATCTGCAAAAAGGTTTGACAGCAAAATTTGTGTTGGCCAGGGTAGGGAATCGGGATGATGGCCATGGATGGCTTAACTTTATCGATGTCAAAGGATTCTCAAACTTAAGGAGGGGGTTTCTCATACAAGTGTCCCCCAGTCCAACATGACCTATACTCAATCCCAACACAGGGTGAAAAGCCAGTTCTGCCATGAAACAAGGTAGAAGCTGGCACTCTAATGCCTGAAAACTATATGAAGTAAAAGCATATCAAAAGAAGCAAGTTTAAAAAGTCAAGGTTATGAGATCAGAAGTAAGGCAATAGTTAGAAGAAAAGCAAAGCAAATGCTGTGCTAGTAGTTGAAAATCTCATAAAAGATGAAATATAGGGCATTGACAAACATGTTAAAATCCATGGAAGAAAAGTGGTTGGCCAATTTGCACACTGCATTTATTTTGGCAGCATTTAATTTTATCTCTCTCACTTTATTGAACATGATATCGTACCAATAAAGAAAAGACGAAGAATACAAAAACATGTTTGTGAAGACAACACAACCTTAATAAAACAAGAGTTGACATGTACCCGGCTGCCTTCCCTAACCAGCTGGATACCAATTCAATAGACAAACCTCTGATAATGCTCTAAATACTGCTCAATTACCAAATTTTAAAGTAATCCAATATATATATATATATATATATATATATATATATATATATGCAAATTTATCAACAGTAAGCCATTACAATCATCATAATTAACCAGCAAACAAAACAGTAAATGAAAAATGTATCTCTTCTCTACAATAAGATTAACTCATGGAATGGCTGGGTAGAAGCGATTTTACATCCATCCATAGGCAGACTCTGCAGACACCACCCCCTAGCTGGGCTATGAAGTAATGAATATTAGAACTTAATGTTAAGCATTAGGATCCACTATTATAGAACTCTACATAGCATTGCATAAGACACACTATATGCTCTCAAAAGAAAATATTCAATAAGTTCAAAATGTCCATGATGAATACTACAAAGGGTAAAAGACCCACTATATAATAAAATATGGAGAGGGGGTGCGACCTTTCAGCCACAACCCAAATTCATGCTATTTCAATATTTACTATTATTTGTATATAGTATAATAACAATAATAATAATGCTAGTGATACAGGCTCAAGTTTATACACAAACATCCCCCTAAGCTTGATTTGGGGGCAAGGAAGGGACATCACTATTATCCCCCATTAAGGACAACTTCCTTGATTGCAAGCAGAGTTCATAAATTAATAGTTAGCTTCGGTCAAGGATTTGGGAAATGCATCAGTGATCTGGTCCTCGGTGCAACAGTACTTCTGTTGAATTTCACAGAATCCTGAATTAAGTGTCAAAATAATGACCACTGCTGACAGCATCCTGACCATGATGACGGAAAGTACAACTTCAGAACCACAACCTCCCAACCACCTTCACACAGACCTCTTCAGCTCTTCAGAATCGTAGAAGTAAACACAACTTTAAATGGGGAGAATGCTGTAAAACTGTAGTCTCCCAAACACCTTCACACAAAGGCCTTCAAAATCAGTGAAGCAAACACAAATTTAAACAAGCACATGTACAAACATGTCATAAAAATGTTGTCGAAGAACAGTGTTCCAAAAATGATGATGATAACAAAAGCAAGTTGGTGTTGAAGGTGATTCATCAAAGTTTCCTAAAGGCAAGAGTGTCAGGGATCAATAAGAATGCTTCAAGCAAGCAACCCGAAAGAGTCGACCATAAGTGTAATAGGTTAAAAAAAATTAAAACTCAACAAATGTTCCAATCACCAAATGTGACAATATGGTCTTCCCAACATAAAGTGTTCACATGGGTGGAAAGGAAGCAAGGAAAGGTGCCATCAAAACTGTCAAGAAGACGTTGTTACTACAATCAGCCAGTCATATGAAGGAGCAATGAGGACTGTACAGTTGTACAATTGATGTAACCCATCAATAAGATGTCCTCGAGAGAAAGTTCAAATGTCACCATGACCAATCATCAATCCATCCACAACTAATCCTGATAGTGGGTAGCAAACCAAAATTTTTCCATCTATCCCTCTTAACCATAGTAGTAAGATTAGGCCGTATTGGACGTTCATGTATGGAAATTCAGAGAGTTCAGAATTTGGCAAATATTCAGCACAGTACAGATACGGTATAGTTAACCAAATTCTTTGATATATTTACACTTTTAAACTTTTAAAGATCAAGTAAATGTTACTATGTATGCTGAAATATATTTAAATAAGAGTCACCCTGTTAACTCTCATGCTATAGTTTAACTATTAACAAACTATCCATTTAAATTTAATTGTTAACATAAGAGTGGAACTTCAACTAGAATCGCTAATGTTCATGCTATAATTTAATGTTAACAATTCAATAGTTCATTAATTGTTAATATATAAGTAGAACTAGAAAGCAGCACAGCTAAGCCCATACTATCAACAACTTTACTATCACAAGACAACAGCCACATTTGTGAAACTTCATCCCATATGCTCTTTCATATAAATAAACATACTCAAAACTCAATGGCATAAGCAAGAAAGATTTTGCATAGCAAGACAAAGTAAAGAATGCACGTATTCACATCGTATATATGTCACATTGTGATATGATATGTTATGTTTCAAATTTGACTTATGTTTAAGTTGCTTTACAATGAAGAATGAATGTTACTTCGAAATTTTGAAGAGGTTATTTATATTTTAAATTTTATAAAATTTAATGTCTTTGTATTTAATATTTATGATATGTCTCCGTATTTTAGGTGTACTAGATTTTTTTTGTTATGTTTATTTTCCATACTGAATTGTATTTGTACTCAAATCTTGCTACTATGCTCTTAACTAACGATTTGTAAGAACCGTGCTAGTATGAATGGTGATACTTAGGTAAGAGGGAATAATTTCTTCAATCATTGTGATTAGGCTGCAATATGGATGGTAAAGCATTTGGTTCTGAGTCAAGGATAACTTATTTCCTTCAATAAAGTTGTTTAGTACAAGGTCCAAATAATTTCAAAACATAATCATGTCTAGCCAAAGGACCTTAGGAGATTCAATCGTGACTTAGAATCTTCCACTTTGCGCAATTCCCGAAGATACAATCTACAGAAGAATTATACAAGAGATTTGGATCTAAGAAAACACTTGAATGTTGCCTAGAAACTCCAACGTAAAAGGAATAAGAGTGAATGGTAGAAGGAAGGAAGACTGAAGATGTACCAATGGCTTGATCTGCTTTCGTGTTCCCATTCTTATAATTCATTATCTGTCTTTAAATCTGAAAACCATGACCCAAATTTAGTGTGCTTTTCCCAAAAATATAAGCAACATCTTTTCTAAAAAGAGGAGTTTTCATCCTTACAAAAGCACGTGCTTTTCACAAATTGGCCACCTCCATAATTAGCAACATGCTTTTCTAAAAATAGCAATATCCTCGTCCAAAGATAGTAACGTCCATGTCTAAAAATAAACATTTCTAAAAAAATAAATTCTCCTTCAAAAGATCAGTGCATTTTCCATACTTATAACGCTCAGTTTTATTCACCCCCAAGGTTTATATTCATGCAATAGAAAAACTGCAAGGCTGAACTAACCTTGTTTAAAGTGCCTATCCATTCACTGGAATGTCTAATTCTGGTATCATACCAGTGTTCCAATCTTCTTCTCCTCTGGGTGTTAACTGGCACACTAAACTGGTAGCGTAGGTTCGAGTGTTAACATTGACTCCAACTTGGGGATAGTATCGCAAAAATATAAGCAACACCATTTCTAAAAAGATCAGTCTTCATCCTTTCAAAAGCACGTGCTTTTCCCAAATTGGCCACCTCCATAATTAGCAGCATGCTTTTCTGAATATAGCAATATCCTCATCCAAAGATAGCAATGCCCATGTCTGAAAATAACAGTGTCTAAAAATAAACATTTCTAAAAAAAGAAATTCTCCTTCAAAAGATCAGTGCATTTTCCATACTTATAACACTCCGGTTTTATTCACCCCCAAGGCTTATCTTCATGCAATCAAAGAACTGCAAGACTGAGCTAACCTTGTTTAAAGTGCCTATCCATTTGCTGGAGAGTCTAACTCTGGTGCCAAACAAGTGTTGCAATCTTCTTCTCCTCTGAGTGCTAACTGGCACACTGAACTGCTAGTGTAGGTTCAAGTGTTAACATTGGCCCCAACTTGGGGATAGTATCACCTTGTGGGGTGTTGAGAACACCAGAGTTTGATAGAGTAGCCAACAAAAACCTGTTTTCAAGACAAGACTATGATTGTATTTGGATTCAATAAGATTTTAGACACAAATTTGACCTTCAGTTATAAGAATCCAACAAACCATGAGCCCCCTGAAAAACGCTAACATGCTACTTAATATGACTCTTTTAACACCAAAAGTGTCTTTGACCTCATATGATCCCTTTTAACATCAAGAAACCAGGCTCTAACTTGTGAAACTTCAATTATTAAATATCGTCGAAAACATATTTGCATCCCACTGTTTTTTGTTGAAGAGATAGCATAAGATGAAGAACATATTGTGTTCTTTGGTAGTCAGTTATATGTGGCAATTTTGGATACAATGTAACAACAAAAGTTGATTACTTAACAGCTATCACCCTTGATAAGGTTTGCTGGATTCATGTACTTCCTTTCACTTTGTGAGCCTATAATCAATATGCTCTAACTTTGTAAAACAGATGTGCCTATAATGGGAGATATTTATAAGGGTACAAATAGAACGTTGGAGAGAATTAAGAAGGTTCTGGAAGAGGAGGATCATCACTTGTTCAAAACGGTCAAGTAGATAACTGTGAACAGATGGGGCAAAGAACACTCTATTCTATGCACTATCTATACTTTGAACCCTAATTATTAGAATGACACCTACTTGAGGGGTAAGAGGCTAATTTCAAAGAAAAGGAGTTGGTTGTCAGAATCAGAGCTACATTTTCCGACATATGTGTTGACCAAACAAGGCCTTGGAGTTTTGTAAGTAAATTCTCACGTTTACTACTGCTAATAGTTTATCTGGAGAAAATGTAAGTTGCTTCCCACTGGTTCACTAAGGTCAATCTCACGGTGGTCATATCATGGCTCTTATAAGCTATATAGAGTCTAGACCTAAGCAATTCAAGTGCTTTCCTAGTTAAGCATAAATATCCTAGATTTCAATTACTTACAAGTTACAATCATATTTTATTTATTGTTTTCTAATATGAATGCAATGGAATAATACATGATCTTTAGATGTCTCATATATTTTGAGATCCAGGAGAAATATCACTGCCTGTTCAGTGATTGCAGAGGGTCCCTTGCCACCTTTCACTATCCTGATCAGCAATGTCTAGCTTTATATATACACAAGGTAATCACTCAAAGATAGGAGGAGACCTAGCAGGA
>SNQJ01S0008248.1:251923-273475 GCA_010110895.2 Picea sitchensis
CCCTGGAACACATCCAGGGGCCCTAGAACATATCTAGGGTCTTGTATCAACCACCAAGGAACACATCCAAGGATCAATCCAAGCACTAAGCAAGGATTCCCTGGAACACATCCAGGGGCCCTAGACATTGTCTAGGGTCTTTATCAATTTGTTCCCAGACCACTTACCCCAGGAGTGCACTGGGGGGGGCCCTAGATCTCGTCTAGGGTCTTAGCCATCTTCCAGGAGAATGCCTCTCGCAGCTGCTTATAAATTTAACAGATACAACATCCTAGGTGAAAGCCTAGGACGTCCTTCAAAGTACCATGTCAGGGGCATCCAAATCAAAACAAAGTATGAGATCAAGTAAAGCCAATGTCCATAAGATATACTAGTCCTTAGATCATACAAAGTAAGTTGTTACTTAAGATATAAGCCACATAAATAATTCACATCAAGTATCCCCTACAAATTTCACATTAACTTAGGACTTTATGTAAGTTGGCAAGTTTGAATATGGGAGGACCTTCAACTGACCCTATTAGGTGTGCCAACTAAAACAGTGAAAGAAAAGACCCAAGTAGAGGGATATGTCCGGGGGAAACAATGAAAGAAAAGAACCCTTCAAAAGTAAGTGTGATAGTGGCACGTGTTGGGCTTACTTCATGGCTTATGGTGTCATTGAATCCATTTCTACAAGCGCCTTTGTGGAGGGTGTGCTTTCTCTTGAATTACCACTTTCTAAGCGCTACGTTTTTCCAAACCCCTTAATCTGCTTTTTTATTCGTCCTCTTATCATATTTGCAAGTCCCCTTTATAAGGTTTCAAGCTATAGAATCACCGCTTGGGACTGGGGAAAACGCAAAAAGGGTAGAGCTCAAGTATGGACTAGCTTTTGAGAGTCCATTGTTATTTTCTCTTTCTTTCTTTATTCTTCTTTTGCTAGCAGCTGCAATCAACCTCTAGGCCTTTAGCCCCTCTTCTCATGAGAGAATGAACCATGACCCATTGTTGAAGTTTAGTACACTCTGACAGGCTCCAGGATGGTAAGTGTTAAGTATGGTGGGGAAACGGAACGTTACCCTTGTGAGGGCCCCCTAGTAGTACCCCTTTTCCTTGGGGGTCACAACATGGGACTAGGGCATAGATGTTGGCCACCAAGGTCTAACAAGGAAACAAACACAACTTATTGAGCTTATGATCCATTATCTGACTTCAACCAATGATCCTCATTCACATGCCTAGCACATTAATCACAACAATTCATATGAAAGAAGGACTAACATACCTCATGGTGACACCGGCTCACCATCTCCCATATACTTGTGCTGACTGGTTGTGATGGGCTTGACTGATCCAAAGTAGAAAAAGCAATCTGAGGGGGGTTGTTGGGCTGCTAAGATAGACATCCTAATCATCATTATCAATGGGATCACTGTCTTCATTGTGGGCCATGAGACATGACCTCCTCTAGTTATCCCTAGGCTAGGGGGGGTAACAATGACCTAGTTCATGCTACCTTAGGCATGCAAACATGTTGATTTTATCTAAAGAAAAGGAATTAAAAAACATGTAATTAACATCAAACATTATATTCAAAATGGGCTTTGTTGTTTTCTTGTCAATTCTTTTCCATGCCACTATTTTCTTTTAATCATTGTATTTCCATGCTTCATGTTTCCTCTTGGGTGCATATTGCTAGTCCCCTCACCCATCCTTTTTTTTTTTTACACCATGTCTTCATGTGTTTTGAAATGCTGTTTCTCCCTCTACGACATGCTTATATTTTGATCCATTTTATTGAGTATACCCAAATACAATCTTGAATTTTTTTGAAAACGAATGGTAGCCCACAAATTTCTTAATAAAATAGAACCCATGCATGACCTTTTTTCACAAAATTTCCAGTTTTTTTACCATCCATTCCCACTAAGAAATTGGTCACATATAGAAGGGACTGCCCCCCTCTGTGCAGCATGCTCGTTGAGCAAAATAGACATGCTATTACTTCAACACTGATAGAATCTGATAATAGCAGAAAGAAACCCAGAATAACAGAAAAAAAGAGGGAATTGAACTGAATTAAAATGAGTTTTTATCCTGATTAAAATGTCCACAAGGCCAACTAGCCTATGGTACAAAAAGGCTTACATCCAATGCAAAATTCCAAGATATAGTAAGGAGGCAACATCATTGATGTACAAAAAAGTATTGGACTACTCATCTAGATTTGGCCTTCTCTCCATGCACAGATTTCCTAGCCCGGCTAGATTGGATTTTAGTAACTTGTCTCCAAGGTGCATCATCCTTTGATGCTCTCTTGGTTGTGTCTTCTACATGCCCTCTCAGAGTGTTGAACCCCAGTTGTTTATTAAGTTTTGTCCTAACCTGATGTGGTTACATGCTTCACAATGTAGTAAGAAATGTTGCTCGCTCTCTATCTCTCCCTTTCCACAAACCTGGCATGTCCTCCTTTCCCATTCTTCCTTTGGTTCTTCCTATCTTCCTATTTCACACCTTAGTCTATGTGAGCCAGTTCTTATTTAGGCCAAAACCTGTTTTTCTCTCTACAGTATGTTCAATTTCAAGTAGTCCTGAATTATGATTTTTCCCTTCAGATTGAAGTTATCCATGTAGTATTGTTGCTTCCTCTTGGTGTCTCTTTTCCACTATCCTTTTCTGTAGCACTCACGTATGTGGATGTTCAACTCCTTCCTATATAGCAAGTTGGGGGCACCTGCACACCCAAGTGGATTGCACTTGCAAATCCAAAAATTGAAAGAAGACTTCTCCAAGAGATCTCAATTACGGGATAAAAGTAGTTTTCATTGATAAAAAGAATGATAGAATGAATACAAGAGAGGAAAAGACCCTTTTAATTATACAAAGAGAAAGTGTGCAAATAAGGAGAACCTCAGGATTTCTCGCATTCAGTGCATCTAAAATCTGCCATTAACTTTTTTTGTTTTGTCGTTTCTCGAACAGCAGTGTTCTTCTATAGTCAAACCACCAAAGATTATGGCTCATTTGTTAAGGGTTGTTTCTCAAGCTCAAAGGGAGGGCAGAATGTTAGTGTCAGTGTTGCTCCTCCTTCTTTGTGTCCAACTAATAGTGTTGTTGTTACTGCTCCATCTGCTGGAAGTGGAGCTGTCATTGCTTGCTTGCTGTGAATAGCATTGCAACTGCAAGAAAACAAAATCAAGACAACAAATACCCACTGTGGAAATATGTAACCAAACGACAAGGAACCTAGGGGAAGCATGTTTGTGGAGAAAATTACTATTGCAAATGCAACTATTTCCGTGTCAAATTTAGGAGCACCTACTTCCAAGTGAAGGCCTTATTATCCCCCATTTCTAGGGATAACTAAGGAGATGATGTCTCGAGGCCCTCAAGTTGTAGACATGGAGTACCAAGAGGCATCCAAGCACACAAAGCCCTTCATTCACCATGCATCACCATTTGACGATGGCAACAACGTCCACCACACTTGGCCTGGATCATAGAGGATAGCGGGTCTTGCTCCATGAGGTAAGAAGTCCAGTATTGTGGTAAGTTTCATTCTAATAATTCAAGCATTTGAACAAGTTGCAAAGAGTCCTTTCTTGATTTTGAAAACATTTGCTTGGAAATTATGCTTTATGCACTATTTCACCTTGGTGAGTGTCATGGTTTCCTAGTAAGTGGCCACCCTTAGGGAAAGGGTTGCTACCAAGGGCTCTCCTTGAAGGGTCATCGTACCATTCCCACTCATACTTACCACTTTCCATCACCTCTTCCCCTCTGTTTCCTCATCTTTTGGGTTTTCAGGCCACATTGACCCAAGAAGGGCTTGTACCTCATTTCAGGGGAAGAAGGGGCTAAAGGCCCAGAGGCTTGTAGCTGGAAAAAGATAAAAGCCAATCATAAACCTTCCAGATGTTCGCCCGGGGATCCCGAGAACAATGAAATGTTTCTCGAAAAAAATTGAGGGACCCCTAAAAATAACTAATTAATAAATCATGCCAACCAAGGTAGAGCGTGTGGGGGCTTTGTTTTTATTTCTTATCTTAGTGCCCCACATTGTCTTCAACTTGGGGAAGCATTGTGACCTGGGTAGAGTGTATGTGGGCTTTTTTTTATTGCTTAGTTTAGTGCCCCCATACATCTTCAACCTGGAAGCACTCTAATAAATTAATGGCAAATGGGCTTGGAAAAATGTTGCATCACGGACGAAGGGCAGCACACCCTCTACAAAGACACCCATAAATGAGACAATATGAGCCCTTGTATGTCATGAAGCCACTTGATGCAAATAGATATGGCTTACTTGGCATGCTATTGTGACTTGTGGACGCTTGGAGGGCGTACTTGCTTGTCTTTGCAGGTCCTTGACAGGTGAAAGCTTGATCATGGAGGCACAAGGTCACTTGGACCTTCACTTGGGGCAGGAAGCCCACAGGTTGGATGATGTGCCCCCTCTCCTTTGGACAACTTGGATGAGGGACATTGCCTTTGGAGGCACTTGATTATCCTGGGGAGGTGACTCGCTAGCTTTCCCAACCCCAATGTTTTCCTTTGGAGGCCTTTTCTTTCTCTTCTAGGGCATGATGTCACACTTGGAAAGCTAGGGTTTGATGGTGATGGATGATTTGATGATGACTTGGCATATTTTGATGAAGGAAGACCCTAGCGCATGGACATTAGGCCTTGGGAGGCCCAACAACTTCCTCAAATAGCTCAATGTCTTGCCATTTATGCCAAAACGTCACCCTTAGGGGGGATGACATCGTCTTTTAGGGCTTTATTCTTTTGTAAATTCAAATTATAATTTGAAAAGGGAAAAATTAGGAGGTCGACCTCCCTAATTTGTGTTTTACCCTAAGTTAAGTTGACAAATTGTTTTTACAAGGTCATGTATAAATAAAGGCCTTGTCACTTTCATTTAGATATATAACACACTTGAGAATTACATAAAGTTTGGCTGAAATTTTTTCCCTGCATGGGCAATTCCCACTCTCTCTCTCTCTTATGATATTTTGGATGCTAGTGCTTGTCTCTTGTGGAAGAAGTGGTGCGCTACCTATCTCGGATGCTTGTCTTTCTTTTGTGGTGGAATATATTTGGTAGAAGAGGGTTTATCCTGTTATCTCTTGGAATTGGTAAGGAAATTTCTGCATATTGTTAGTGTTTCTTATTGTTTCTTGGTTATTCTTGTCTAAACCCTTGGAGGAGTATAAAGGCATACACCCACCACTACGTCAATAACATTTGTCTTTGGATAAGCTACTTAATAAGCTTGCCAGGAGGAGTAAAAAGGCTTACACCCTCCTAGATTTACCTTGCTAGTTTTGTTTTCCCTAGGGAGTAAAGAGGCTTACACCCCTAGGGAGGTAACACAACTAGCCCTAGCAACAAGAGACCCCATAACCCAATCGATAAGGCACTAATCTATTTTGCATTGGAGATCTAAAATCATTGCATTGGAATACGTGAAAAATAGAGATTTTGCAATTGTTCAAGTTGGAATCAATTTTGCATGCTTAAGGCTTCTTTGTCCCCTAAGGGCATCTAGCTTAGCCTTGTAATTCTTCTTGCTGTTACAAATTAATGCTACAGCCACTAGGGCTTCAGAAAAACTCATCTTCTTTCATCTATTGCTCATTTATCTACCGCTGAAATTTACTTGTGAACCTAGATTATTGTTCAACTGCTCATTGGCTATCTTTTAGACGGTTTACTTGTCAATTTTCGTGGTTAGATCTTGTTGTTGTAGAAATTGTTTTCTACAGACATTTGGCTGTTATAATAATCTACTGATAACACTTAATAAACAACCCTAAAACTCACTAAAGTCTTGTTTCATCAATTTGAAGTTTAACTAGTCTTTACTAGCTTTATTTCCCTTATCTTATACTTGATTTTGGTGGTTAGATTTGCAGCTGATATAACGTGTTTACCACATAAAATACATTTTTATACTGCTGCACTTTGGGATAGCAAGCTTATCTTGTTGATCCCCCTTGATATAAGGCTTGGTTTATGATCATTTGTCTTGTTCCAGGAAGGTCTAACATTGTTTTGCAGGCACCAAACACTTGGAAACCTTCTCCTCCTTCACAAGACTCTTTTCCAAGCCATTCTCCATCTCCAAACTTGACCTATAGGGGTTTCACTCATCATCTCATCACTTTTCATCTCAATCCCCCTAGGGTCACCGGGATTCCCCCCTTGTGGTGAATTATCATCACTAAAGCGAGGGGAATGTCTATCTAAGGTGACAGTGGGTAGGTACTCTCATAGTTTTCACACTTTCATGGATTGGGTTGGTCTTTTCCCAGTCTACAGATTGTGCGATAACATGCCCATTTGTTTTCCCTCCCGAAACAAGGAATTGGAGCATGTTAACATGTGTCTCCAGGCCAAAGAAAAAGTATGGGAAAAGAGGATTCTATTTGCATGGGGAATGTGGCATCAGAATGTAGGACACATGGGGATTATGATCCTCTTCCATTCTTGAAGAAGTCATCCAACATAATTGGAAGTGACACTGGTTTTGATAGCAAACCAGCAACAACAGCAAGGAAGATGCATGCTCTCAGCAATCCAATGGGAAAAATAATTCAACAAGGGTTGTGAGAGGAGATGGATCTTACCATCAACTTCTTTTTCTATCTCAATTTCCTTTCATTTAATGTTATAGTCATTTTAATGTCAAGCTCTAGTTGAACAGGTTCCAGTTGGGTATGTGCCTCCCAATACAAAGAAGCTTAGAACCACATTGTTGGTTAAGGAAAATAATGTGGTGTATAAAGTCCTAGAACACATTAAATCCGCATGGCCCTTGTTAGGTGTTAGTATTTTTTTTGTTGGATGGACTAATCCAACACGCCATCCCCTCATCAAATTCATGGTGTCATCAAAAGAATGGACCAATCATCTTGAAAGCGGTGGACATTGTGGGAAACTACAAGGATGCAACATATATGGGTGAGTTGTTCATTAAAGTCTTTAAAGAAGAAGGTGTTGACACTTGTGTTCAAATCATCATAGGTAATGATCCATAAATGGTAGGCCTATGGCTAGTCCATCTCGTCAACATGGATGCTCAATTATTCATTGAACTTGAGGAAATTATTTACTTTTTGAAACTATGTTAATTCTAGTTTACTAGGTTGTCGAGTGAACACTTGTGATTGCTACATGAGACGTTTATCTACAATCTCTTTTAATGCAATTGAAGGAAATTCACAGCAGAAACAAACAAAGGCAATCACATCAATAAACACACGAATTACCCTAGAAACCCAAATGGGAAACCAACATCAAGGGGAGGCTCTCTTGGCTCCAAGGAATCTCAATCAAGATGTAGAGTACGATGTAGGCTCAGCTAGAGCACTAATGTGACTGTGGAATGACTTTAAGCTACATGAAAGATAAAATTTACCTCCTATCTACTCTTATCACCAATTAGGAAAACCTTGTGTTTGCTTGAGATTCTTGGCTATATAGTACTTGGAACCAAGCTCTTTTAGCAATCTACCTTCTATCCACTTCTCTGGATCATGGCTCTCGACTCTTTCTCTTGGCTATAGCTTTGAGTCTGGCTCTAGCTTTGGCTTTTGGCTTCAATTGTTCCACTAGCTGCAGAGGATTGCTCTTTAATATTGTTGCTTATATTCTCCCCACCATTTGCTTCAAATTTACCAGCCACTATCTATGTATATGATCACTGAAATAATGGCTTGCTCCCTGTGGTGTGAATGGCCAACAACAGTCAATGCTTACCTACTGTGTATTGAGGTTGTCACCAACAGACCATGAATGTGAGAAGGATTGATTGTGCAGGTTTAGCAACAACACACTAAGAATGACTCGGTATACAAGCATGTTCTCATCAGCTCGTTGGTAGCTTGATTACTCTTCCTGTTGGCAGCTAACAGAGATAAATTGCTCTTTGGAAAACATTGGGAAAATCATTTTCTTCATCCATCAGCAAAAATGGATTCCTCTATCTATGGGCAATAGTAGAACGTTTTCTCTTCTACTCGATTCCTTTCCAAGGGACCTAATCAATTCCAACAGAAAGTCTAGATTGTTTCCTTCAAGCGAGGCTGAACGTTCTCTGCTTAGAGATCATTTCAATTACTTTAATTACAAATCATTTTCCTATTGCAATCAATCTCTTCAAAGGTCAATGCCAATTCTTTCCACAACGGCCATTCAATTTTCTCCAACAAAAGAAAAAATCGAATTCTTCATGCAAAGACCGTTCGTTTTCTTTCAATGGTAGAATTGAGCCCTTCAAGCCAAGGAAATTCAATTTTTGTCGAGCCAAATTGATTTCCTTCATGCAAAAGATATTTGATTTCCCCTCTAGACAATATCAACACCATCAAGGTCGATCTTCATTTTACCAGATTACACTAGCTCAAATCGACTCAGCTGCAACAGCAAGTTAATTCATCCCATTCCAAATCGAATACTTCTTGGCCAATCCCTTCTTTTTGGTCAATGTGTTTCTTTAATAGCATCCATTAACTCCTTGGAAACCCTTTTTGTGTTGGAGTGACTCTCTATATCAATTGCTTGTCTATGCTTGGCCTCAATTGGATTATAACCCACCATCTAACAAGCAATGTGCAACTTTGTTTAGTTTTTCCCCTTCGATGGTAACCCATTCGATTTCACGATTGGTTGCCTTGGACTGCCAACCAATCTACCTTCCACCAATTGACAGAATCATCTTCTTAATCCTTTTGGGGCCAAGATGAATCCCTTGGCATTCAGTCATTAAGGTCATCGCGCTCTCATTAACATACCATTGGCTTCTTTCAAATGTCGAACTTGGACTTTTAAAAACAAAGGCCCTCATCCTTTATACAAGGATTGGAGAAGTTGCCATGATGTGGGCTCTAGACATTATATGAGCTTTGCTCAACAAGACTTTAAACAAAGGCTTGATCTCAAGAAAGCAATGCCTTTCGAATTAAAAGTAGAAAGAGGATATTTAATAGCAGAAGCAATCCCAAGATGTTATAAGATAGACAAAGGAAGTTTCATTGTCCTCTACAACCAAACTTCGCTTCTGCAACCTCTTTATTAGCTTCTGCTACTGCTATTGCCAAGGACTTGTCTTGATCAGAATTATGGCCTTTCCTTATTTTAGATCCATTTCGAATCAGTGATGCACCTATTTGCAAGGTTGTTAACTTGATTGTGGAAACTAAATATCCACAAGAATTTTGGACACCTTGCATTGTGCATTTTTTTAACTTAGCACTTAAATCCATCACTTCTAATGTAACGTGGATGGGAGAGTTAAGTGATGATGCAAGATATATCCACAATTTCATACGAAACCATAATTGCTATCACAGGATTTACTTGTGCAAAGCCCTTCACAAGGTGTCAATCTTGTGTAACAATTAGAAGTATCTACCATTGTCACCTAAGCAAATACTTCCCTCGTTTTAGTGAAGGAGAGAGGTCCAACACAAGGGAGGCTTCCCTAGTGACCTAGAGGAATGTTATAGCAAGGCTAAGGAAAGTCTATAACCCTATCTTAGTCACTTAATAGGTTAAGCTAGGTCTAGGAAGGATGAAGGGTGAAATTGGTTGTTCATGGTAATTGGTCAACCTGTGTGAGAAAATAAACTTTTCAATTCATAAAATCATCAATTACCAAGTTATATTGCATACCATTTACCTTTAGACACCAGAAAACAAGTAAAAACAATTGTTGTTGTAAAATTGCAGCAGTAAACCAATCTATATCAGCAATAAGTAATTTGCAACAACAATGAGTAAATCAGCCCATAAAATTAGCAATTATGTCTCAGAAATTAGCCTTCAACAAGTAGTACAATATCCAATTGTTAAACAAGATTTATGAGCAAGTTTTGCCACAATATTAAGTATGCAACAATATATACAAGCCCTAATGGTTGTAGCTTTCACTAGTGCCGATGATGTCATAAAGCTAAATTAAGTGAGGGTTTTGAGAGTTGTTAAGAGTATTAAGCATCACAAGCAATAAGACTAGTGCCATCTACTTTCTTAGGGGAAATGGAGTCCATGCAATGCATTCAAGGAGGCTAAGAAAGAGAGAAGGTGAAGGTTTAAACCCTAGAGCTATCCACCCATAGAACTAGGTCAAACCTCAAAGGAAAAGGCCACTAAAGTTTATCCACTCATAAATTGTAGGTGTCGTCCCACTTTCTCTATTGTGTCTAGCAAGAAGATGAATTGAACTAGGTCTTGAACCTAGGGGGGTAGCCACTCCTAACCCCTAGAACCAAACCCTAGCTAAGATAAACCTTAAGGGGATAATCACTCCTAACCCTTAAAGAAAATCTTAAATGCTTCAACCAGTCAAGGTGAAAAACAACAAGGGAAGGGGATAACCACTCTTAATCCTTCCTTAGGGTTTCAAGATTTTAGAAAATATCAAGATAACATGCAAAATTACCACTCTAATAAAGAAAATTACCATGATTTACAGAGAAAACACCACATGCACCCAAAGTAATTACTTACTAGCAAGGTGCATTAGAATGAGGAAACCCTAGTTCATGAAGAGATCGCCACCAACAAGAGAAACATCCATCCAAAACAATCACTCCAATAGTGTGCATAAGACTCCAAGAGAACAAGAGAAGTAGAGCAAACTTCCTCTTAAAAAGTGATGATGAAAAATGAGTTTGAGCACTTCCTCTTTTTATATGAGGTAACCAAGCACTATTTGTCCACAAAATGAAGTAAAGTGATAATAATCCATGATACAAGTGGGTTCGACCCCTCAAATAACCTCTAAAATGACAATAAATGCAAATAAACCACCATAGGGTCACACGTGTGCTGATGTCAAGTCCTCAAGAAGGTGAAGAGAACCTCCCAAGGCACATTTCATCGTCCAATGGTGCAAGCAAGGTGGAAAATCCTCATCAAGTGTCATGGTACATCTCAAGCCATCAAATGGTGTCCAATGGAAAACAAGCCCCACCATCTCAATCCATCAAATGGTGTCCAATGGCAAACAAGCCCCACCATCTCAATCAAACCCTATCACATGATGTCATCATCAAAGAGCCCAACGTCAGGGTGAGAGAGAAATCGTCCAAGGTGGAATGATCATGCACCACCTCTCTGAGTAGTGTCCAAGCCAAACCAAATGCAACATCCTCCATCAAGTGGTTGAGTAAGGTGTGGGTGCACTGTCCAAAGTGTGGGATTTCTTCCCATGTGTGTGTCGTCATGACCATATCTGTCAAAATGCAAGCCCATCTCTCCATCGCCCAAGGTCCAAAAGATGTGAGAGCCTGTGTCTGAGTATGTCAAGCCATCAAATGACTCAATGCTTTGCATCACACGTGTTATATCCTGCAAATAAATGCACAACATCCTGGGTAAAAGCATTGGACGCCCTTCAAAGAACCACGTCAAGTACATCCAAATCAATCAAAGTTATGGAATCAAGTAAGGCCAATGTTCACAAGGTATAAGAGTCCTTAGATCATATAAAGTAAGTCGTTACTTAACATAGAAGCCACATCAAGTTATCAACAATTCACATCAAGTATCCCTTTCAAACTTCACATTAGCTCAAGACTTTATGCAATTTGGCAAGTTTAGGTATGGGAGGACCATCATCAAACCCTATTAGGTGTGCCAACCAAAGAAGGAAAGAAAACACCCAAGTAGAGGGATACGTCCCAAGGGAAGTAGGAAAGAAAAAAAACCATTCAAGGGTAAGTGTGATAATGAAATGTGTTGGGTTTACTTCATGGCTTATGGAATCATTTGGTCCATTTCTATGAGTTCCTTTGTAGAGGGAGCGCTTGTTGCTTGAGGTACCCTTTCCTCGGTACCTTTTTCATTTTGAACCCCTTCTCTTGCCTTTTGATGCCCATTTATTACTTTGCAAGTCCCCTTTACAGGTTTCAAACCTTATTCTTGCATTTTTTTACCGAGATAAAGTCCTATTATAGATGTGCATTCAGTGTATCAAGACAAGGGGCGATTACCATTAGAGGGGGTAGAGCTCAAGCTAGCCTCTAGCGTTTATAATTGACAATTATCATTTTTTATAGCAGTTGCATCAACCTCAACATTCTATCCCTTCTTCTCATGAGAGAATGAACCATGACCCATTACCGAAGTTTAGTACACTGTGACAAGCTCTAGGATGGTACGTATTAAGTATGGGGGGAAATGGAACGGTACCCTTGTTGGAGCACCCCAGTAATACCCTTGTTCCTTGGGGGTGAAAACACGAGACTAGAATACGAATGATGGCCACCAAGGTGAAACAAGGCAACGAGAATAACGTATTGAGCTTATGATTCATTATCCAACTTCAACCAATGATCATCATTCACATGCCCAATATATTAAGTAGGACACTTCATATGAAACAAGGGCTAATGTACCTCATGATGACGTTGGACCACCATCTCCCAAAGACTATGTTGATTGGATGTGATGAGCTTTGTTGATCAAGAGTGAGAGAGGCATTTGAGAGGGGATGTTGGGCTACCATGAGTGGTCATGGTGATCATCATCGTCATCAGGATCACTGTCTTCATTGTGGGCCATGAGACATGATCTCCTCTGGTTACCCCTACGCATGGGGGTGGGGCAATAACCATGCCCTCACAATCTATAAAAACTTCACACATTTATCATTGTTGAAGATCACAGATAATTGGTTTTCCTCATTCATCATGCTTAAGAGGTTAAGGGAGGTCAAAACCTCTCTTCGTCCATGATTATTTTAAAATTTTGGGCTTCCTGGAGAACGAAAGATGTCAATGCTTCAAAGAAGGTAAAGGATGTAGTGTTGGATGATTGCTAGTGGGAGAGAGTAGACCTTACCATAAAAATCATGGACCCTACCATTTCTTTGTTGCAATTTGCACATACAAACTAGGCCATATCAAGAGATTTTTGAGGGGTGGAACTCCATGATTGAGTCCATCAGGGTAGTTATTTTGAGAATGAGCATCATGAGTATGGGACATAAAAAAACATCTTGTTCACCACCATACAAAATATTCTTGTTAGCATGTAGGAGAAGAATTGTATGCCTTTGCATTGCTTGGCTGATTTGAGTACTACAATTATGAGTGGTTCAAGATGGCCCAAAAAAATCCCATACTTAAAATTTAAAGTTTTTATTAAAAAAACGAAAAAAATATTCATTATGCTCCCAAATGTTAGTTTCAAGAGAACAAACTAGAAGACATACCCTTCTCCTAAATAGGCTTTGAGGACAACCCATCCTTTAAGGGAGAGGACATGTAAGGTACATAAATATACATTATATACTAATACACTAAATAATAATAATTAATAATCAATCACCAAAGGTCATGACCTTTCACCCTCGTGGACAAGCCAATGTTATTTATATCATCATAAGAGGTCTTGAAAATCATCATAATCATTATTACAAATATATATTTCATCCTATGTGGATTTCTTTTCCCTTTCTTATTTGGATTGAATGTTTATTTAGTTATCAGAGAGGTTTTTACATAACAATTGGAAATGTTGAAAGGAGTCATATGGATACTGGTATGGCTCAACTATTTCATCAAGCATGTCACCATCACATATTTGCTAAGATGCTTGAGGTGAAAAGGGGTGCAACTCTTGAATATTTTCCACCTATTTCAACATTCTCCTCATTCGAAGCAATGAATTGAACCTTAGACAAAAATCTATTTCTCTTTTGTATTCCTTTCGTAATCTACTTGAGGTGACATCTAATTTAATTAAAGAGATCATTTCTAAACCACTTTCTATATTTCTTGTATTGCCTACTCCTTTAAATATGCCACGTTAATAATACGACTTTTTTAATTCGCCATGGAGCTTTGGACAACACTAGAGTTCGTTGTGCACAACAACTAGGATGTATGCCTCAGTTGCCCCTCCAATGTTGCAATGGCCTTGATGTCCCTCCCCTCTATCACACTGAAATCCCATAGCCAATGGGGTTGTAGGACTCAAATTTACAACTACCACTTTGATTCCAATGGCTCACTTCCTCATCTTTGTCGATCTCATTGCTCAATCCCTCGCAAACTACCCCCTCAACAAGTTTAGGTTCCCTCATTGGTGCTTTGATTATGTAGGGATCTGCTCCTTCCCAACCAGCACCCTTTCCCCCGTCGAAGGAAAGAAGTCATTAAAGGAAACACTAATTAAAGAAATCAAATGTAATCAATCTCAACCTCAACTCTTTCTCCCACACATGTCAAGACAGTTAAGGAAGCTTTGACCCTTTCCACCCAACTGGATTTGAATGTAATGGTTCACTCCACTTATTTCCATAAACTAGGGCTCATCTATAGATTCAATGGCCTCTGGCTTAAGCTCAAATACCTACACCAATGGATTTCCACAATTTGGGAGCCCAAAATTATGGAAGAGGATTTCATTTACCCGTGTGAAAAAAGACTCCATTGCGGAGTTCACCCTGACCCAAGATAGAGAACTCATCCTCAAATCAGGGACATGGTTTTGGGGTAAGGCAAGGCTATCCTTGAAGATTCCGTTCCCTACATTCAACCCATCCTCAAACTCTTTTTCCTCTACCCCAGTCTAGATAAGCCTCCCCCCAACCCTCCCCCCCAATTTTGGGGCTTTAATTCCCCGTGGAGCATAGGAAATGCCCTAGGAAAATTTCACTTCTAAAGTGTCAATATGGAAAGGTGGCATATCACTACATATGCCCGCTTTGTGCGAATAAATATTTTGAAAAAGGATTTCTAGTTGAAATCAATCTAGTCGCCAAAGACCACTTGAACACAACCTCTTGACTATAAGCAAGTTGCCTTCCAATGTCGGGCGGGCCTAATTTGATATTGACCATATTACAACTCATTGTGGCAAAAACAACAAATAAGGCCATCTCCCTAAGAGATCTCATAAGAGACACACATGGTGGATGGGAGAAACAAAGGAACATCACCTCATTAGCGAGGAAGCTCCAAAGGAATCCTCGACAGAACCCGGCCCTCTAGAAGGCCCAATGCAAGCCTGGGAAGAGGAACAACCCAATGTGCCAAAAAGTGAAGAGCAACATCCATTGGTATCGAGTGTGGATCAACTAAAGACGAAGCCTACGAATCTCCCACACACTCCAATCTCTGCAACGACACCCCCATCCCTCTCAATCCAAAGGTTTTAGTGGAAAAGGAAGATGGACAATAGAGGACAAGACCAAAAGTATAATGGCCACAAAGAAAAGCAATTGCCAGAGGAAGAAGACTCCAAAAGTGAACACAAGGTCAAGGCAAAGGAAGAAGTGTTGGAGTTGTAGGAATCAGCTACACCCTTCCAAGACCAATAGGAAGAATGGAGAAAAGTCACCAATAAAAAGCCACGTAAAACTCAACCACTGATATGACTTATATGACCAAGCATTGCCACAAAAACTTATTTTACAATGTATTGGTTCTGCCAATTTCTATGTAATCAATTCGTTAGAATATACTTGAGCAATCCAAGAAAGAATAGAAATTCAAAAAATAGGAGACTTGCTAGTAGGAAGATCCTTCAACCTTTAAGAGAGGGGGATCATCTTGAAAAGATGAAGTCATCTCAAGAATTGTAACCCTGCACAAGCAAAGCCACAGCGTTTTAACTCAATACATACCTGTAGTTAGAAAACAAAAATGTATGCCATGTTCCCCCCCCCCCACATTTTTNNNCCCCCCCCCCCACATTTTTTGCATGTTTTTATATAAGCTAGGGTTTTATAGAAAAAATTATAAACAATGTCTTTGTCTAACTACTAGTCAAAAAGAGCTAAAATTTTGGCTAGAGATTATCCTTTCAATTCTCTTCTAAACTGCCTTTTAAGCACCTCAATTAAATGTCTGAGCAAAGAGATACATTTGTTGCAAGTTAGGGGTGTGTACTAGAAGTTTTGATAGCAAGCCAAATTTAAAAGTTAAAACCCATTTATCTCGCACCACACGAATCCAAAATATGCAATGTCATAAGCTCAAAAAACTCAAAAATATGCCTCCCAGCAAGAGAAAAAAATTACATTGTTGAAACCTCATTGTTTGGCAAGCCTTTAAGCCCCCCCCCCCAACAATGTGCTACTCGAAATTGCACATTGTTGAAATATTGAAAAAGTCACAAAAATGGATGCAACTATAGCAAAAACCATTAAATCCACTTTGTTGCAAAATTGTTGCTATGATACCACTTGTAGCATGCTTATTGAGAAAAATAGATGCACTACCACCACAACATTAATCGAATACAAAAATAATCATTGAAACAACCCCCAAATAGAAAAATAAAAAGAGATGTTCACTAAAGGCTCATATTCACAAAAGGGTTGGGGGGCACCTGCACATTCAAGTGGATTGCACCTGCAGATCTAAGAATTGGATGAAGACTTGATGAAAGAGCATCCAAGATAATACCAAGTGTTTAACATATAAAGTGACATAAATACTAATGTCTCCTAAATTCTAATCACACATATTGAGTGTTAACACTCTAAAACCCCGCTTAACATTAAAAAACATTTTTTATTTCTATCCAGATCACCCCCTCTCACCCCCCCCACACAATACAAAAGTTTATAAATTTTATCGAATCTGTTGATGGGAAGACCGGATATGGGTCAACTTCCATCCATTGGGTTGCCTGAGTAACTAACCAGCTGCAGTGCTGGCTGAATTCCTAGAGAACCACATGGATATGTGTCATGTCTTCAGTGCAAAAACCACTGCTTCTCCTCCAAATCCTGGGACTTCAACGGTGTTCCATAAAGCTATGTATCCTTCATTTTTTTCAGGCAAAATTCAACCAAATCCACCTAAGCAATCTTCTAGCTCAATAGATTATCATCTCCTTAAATTGAAGGAAAGATTTTAATTGAATTCACCTTGACAATCAAAGCACTCCAACTAATGTACCATTTTCCTGAAAACTCTTTGGCAAATATGCAAACACATAATCAACATTGAATTTTAGATCAAACCTTTTCCTTCCTTTTTTCTCTCTCTTTGGTTTCCTTTAGAGACAACAGATAATGAGGGTAACCTAAATATGTTTACTGTAGGCTTCTGGTAGAGTGTGTTTAAAGTTTAAACACGGCATTTTAATAATTGTGACCAAAAAATTTCTTCTGGTTCTGACTTTGAAGTTTACACAGATAGGCTAAAAATATTTCTGATTTTGAATTTTACGCCAACAATAAATTGAATTTCTCAAGCACCTCTAGGGCATACATCATTCCCTACTGCAAACATATTTATTATTCTCCACACTCGCACCAAACTATGGTGTTCTTGTCTTGTCTACTATGTTATTCTGCTAGATTTTTTATGCTTCTGAAGGTTTATATGTCAGCATCTACTGTTACAAATCCTCGAGTGCCCAAACAGTGTAAAAAGGTCTGCTGCAAATCTCTACAACAGTTTTCCAATCTGACTTCAATAGGAAAACCTAGTTTTTGTTTTCTCAAAATTTCTTCCATAAAAATTGTTTACTTTTCTTCATTGTTGCCTCTGTCCGATTATCAAGTGTGGGCTACTTTGTTTGTGCCCTGGAGTCTGCATCTGCCAAATGTCAAGTCCATCTGCAACAATTTAGCAAAGAAAACTCCGTAAAATTCATTACTGTCCACTCAAATTTGTGGTCTGGAAGCCATCTGGTTTGTGCCTTGTTACCTATCCAGGAGGTACCCTAGAGTTTTCATATTTTTGGATACACCATTGTAAGCCCAAGGATGCAAGTTAAATCCATGTAAACCATAGTGGATGATTTTTTTAGTGGACTTCCAAACTCAGTCCGATCATGATCAGTCCCCTTATGTCCCAGTCTCACCATCTTTCGTCCTGAATAGGATTGGAGGTTCTGGCACGGATCTATTGGGACACCTGATTGTGTGAAGCTACATGTCTTATGTAGGGGTGATTGCAGTTTGTGGGGCCTAGTCCGATCCATGTCATGCACACCTATGTCTTCCCACATGGTTATCCTATATTGAGTCTGTGGGCATCCCTTGGCCATGGTGCATTATCATTTTGTTCTTAACATGGCAATCTCACAAAGTTTTCATCAGTGCACGTCTTTTCATGCAGTGCACATCTTTTGAGGTGGTGGGCTCTAGAGGCAAAATACAACATGGGTTCAGATCGAGCATGGAAAATTCACAAGCAAAACCCATATGGAAAAATTTTGATTGATTAAATATTGAGGGAGTTTTCATTGTTGCACGTCTTTTCATGCAAAGGTCCCCGAGACAAAAATACAACATGGGCTCAAAATGACCAGAAAGTGATCATGAGCAAAACCCATGTTGCAAAGTTGTGATTGACAAAATATTAAGGGATTTTTCAGCATGGCACTTCTTTTCATGCAGACACACCCTAGAGGCAAAAATACATGTGTTCAGAATTAACAGAAAAAAATCACAAACAGAGCCCATGTCTCAGAATTTTGGATGATGGAATATTGAGGGAGATAATTCTCCCCAAAGGAAAATCGTCCCACTTCTTCTACAAAATCGTGGTGCACATTTTACAAGGTAAAATGGTCATGAAGTGGAACGTTGGGGGTCTTCTCACCTTGGAATAATTTTGGTAAGTCAAAGATTCTTTCTCCACATGCAAAATAATTAATTTTATTCAAAGATGCTCTATTTCCAAGCAAATTAGTTAATTTAACCACTAAATCCTCTTTGGGACAATTCACAACTACTCATTAATTGATTTGACAAGTCAAACTAGCCGTTGGAAGGAAGAATAGTCAATGTGGACAAAATATGACCATTATTGCTCATTCTCCAAAGGAAAAATGTCCCCTAAGTTTATTTCCTCCACCAAATCAATTGGTCAAGCATTCTAAAAATGGAATTTATCCCATTTTGACCATTGGTTGATGTAATAAAAAAATATATTATATGGTTTAGCGTCCAATGTAATGTTCCTAACTCGGCTAGTCTAGGAAATACTGCTAAATTGACAAGTCCATTGTCTGATCTGATACTCTGGGGGTTTCTGGATGCGTTTGAGTTAATGTTTTAACATGCTTGCTGATTTTCGCATGTGTGTTTCATTCAATTAATGTTTAAGCAAAATATATGATGCATATAGAATAAGGAACAAACACCATCTCATTCATATGTATTATGAGGGAAAAAAAGAAGGAAATACAATGATATGCTAAAAGCATATACAAATCGTCAGCTAGATCTCGTGGATCGTCACTGGAATACAAGCAACTAATACAAAATACCCGTGATCAGAAGATAAAGGCAGATCTACGCATGCATGGATAGATCGGCAAAAGATGTAGTTCCGAAAACTCACGGCAACTACTGCAAACTCTAGAAAACTCGCCCTGGGGGCTATACCTGACAGAATCGCCTAGAAATTGTCCCAAATTGAGCACCCTGGCCTCTAGGCTGCTTTTGATGACTGACAAACTCAAGATCAAATCCCGGAAGCTCTAGATGTCATCCTCTGGGAGGTTGCGCACTTCATGGGCTCTATGAGTGCGCCCTAGTAATTCCACCGACAGAATCTGTTGTTATATAAAATCTCGAAATGTGCGTCCTGGCCAATGTTGTACTGGGTTGGAAGGGTTTCCTCGGATCTGATCCGGAATACCCTCTGGAACCCCAAATGTCCCTCCTCAAGAGCTGCACACTTTCTGACTGTCTGATGCGCCCTGAGAAATTCCACCGTCAGAATCTGATGACTAGTGTCTCAAAAGATGCGCCCTAGTTAATCCTCAACTGGGTCGAGAGTAATCTGCAAGATAATCCCTGGTCTCATGCAGCTACACAAAACCCTCTCTAACCCTTGCGCCCTCACTGGCTAAGCTACGCAATCACTGCAAACTTGATACTCCTGAATAGCACGGTGAAATACCTGGATGGTATCTCCGATAGGCTAGGGTGTGTCTCTCAACACCAAAACCAATCAAGGTGGTGGTTTCCTCCAGAAATTTACAAAACAACAGAAGGTCGACTCTCCTCCTCCTTTGGAAACTCTCTCAACATCAAATCACAACATAATGAGGAATTAGGTTGAATTCCTCCCTTTATACTCTTCCCGATCTAATTCTCCATTGACATCACTTAAGCTAGGTGCTTTTCCTCCTAAGGTGAGTGATTAATTAATCAAGTCTCCCCCTCAACATCTTTTTCTTCTATTTATCCGTTGACTTTAGCTTAAGTGACTTTTCCTATGCTTTTTGGCTTAATTCATCGTTTAGCCACTAATTCACCCCTCATTTCTCCTCTTGTTCCCTGTTTGCGCCTGACTATAGTCTACGGGAACAAATAGCCTACTAAGTCACTCCCTGCTGGCCTACTCTTGGGAACGGGACATCACATCCAACCAATTGTGGATGTGCAAACCAAGAATATTATTTTTAATGACGGAGCTAGAAACTAGCCATTACAGATTTAACTATATAAGTCTAGTTACTCCTCTCATTTTTTGTTGTTGAAACTTTGTGAGATCATAATGTCATTTTACAGAACTCAATTTTCTTGTGTCACTGTGGATTATCATACTATAATGTTTGTTTTTCTTGGTCTTGGGTATTTGTAATTGTGCTTTGACAGGGGATCTTTAGGAGACTTGCGAAAGATAATCAATCAATCCATTGAGGGGCTACATAGTCACGTGGAAGAAAGGAAGATAGGCCTTTGTCTCCTTACTCTCTTTGTGGGATCCAAGGGTAATACACCCAAGTTGTTGGACCAACTCCTTTGGAAGTAGGTTCAACCAAGTGGTCTATTATCTTTTTGACCCAAGTTGATTGACATCTTGGAGACCATCCTGTATAGGAGCTCTCCTAGCAAGATCCAAGGAAGAACCCATTTATTTATAAATTTTTAGCTTTGGGGGCGATAGTGCTTCCACTCCAAACTCAATCGTCTAGAAATCTATCCTGCCAATCTTAAGCACGCAGGGCCATAATCGAACAAACCAGAGACATCATAAGGTAAGAATTAAAGGTAAGAAAATCTCTGAATTTCTTCAACCATTTTAATCAAAAATATTATCAATCATCTTTTATTACAAAAATACAAAAAAATCATATCTTAGCTTTGTACTTTAATTTTATCTTGATCAAGCTATTAGATCTTGGGGGTTTTTCCTTGTGGGATTTCTCCTTACCCCAAGATAAATATTCCCTTGTGTTATTTGTTTTATTTAACATCATTTGCAAGGGTTAGTGTGAGAAAAAGTGTGCATATCTGCATTATAATAGTCAATAAAACATTCATATCTACACTTGGTTGGCATAAATAAAGGGTACATTTCGTGAGTCTTACTATCCTAAACATTTTCTTTTAATTTTCAAATCTGATTTGCTTAGTATATCTTTATTTCTGGTCATCATAGAGCATAACTACAGCCCAACAGTTGAAATTTTTGGTTGTAGCAAATTTTGAATTTTGACTAGTGTTGCCAGAGCGTGGGAGCGGGAGCGTGGGAGCGCATTTTCCAAAAAATGGTCAGGAGTGAAGCGTCTCCAGAGTGTTTTTTTATATAAACATATATATATATATATATATATATATATATATATATATAT
>SNQJ01S0008248.1:311608-330773 GCA_010110895.2 Picea sitchensis
GAGGATGAAGAAACTGGGCACAAAGGGCCCAATTTTATTGCACTATTACAACAGAGAACCAAAGTTCTCTTTAAGCTTTTAGCTTCTTTAGAAAGAAAAGAATCCTTATAATTGGATCATTTATAGGAATACAGGAAAAAGATAGAAAAAGGAAAAACTTCGTTTTGACGAAGTTAAAACCCCCCAGGGTGCCCCGGGAGCCTTGATTTTGCACAAAACTGGAAGAATCTCCTCTTGAACCTGTATTTTCTGCAAGAAAACAGCAAGTAAACAAAGTTAGAAAATGATGAGAGAAGATTTTAAACAAAAAAAAAAATTATCAAAAATTTTGGAAATTTTTCTAAGGCAAAATGCAAAAATTTTTAGGCCTTTTGGGCAGTTTGCATGGACCTAACTTAGGCTCCTTTGAATGCTTCTGTTTGTTGTTTTAAAACAAAAAACATAAGGCACCCAAATAGCTTGATAAACAAATTAAAACCAAACAAAAACTTTGATCTAAGTTCTAGGTGAAAAGACCAAAGAAATTGCTTCAAACTTACCTATATCTATCCTTTGAAATTGACAAATTATAGCTTAGATCTAGAAAACAATGCATGCAGACTTTAGATGTATAAAATTGAAATTTAGAGTCATTCCAAGCAGCATGCAAATAAATAAATAAAAAGATAGGGAAAGAAAGTTTATCGATTTTTCCGGAGTTTCCGCGTGAGCCTAGAACTTTTGGGCTATGGGGTTCTCTTGATGTGAAGCAGAGGGAGCTTGATCTTTGAATTTCTTGGACGATGACGGTTGAAACAACCACCTATCTATCCTACAAGCTTGAGGAAACTACAACTATACACTTCAATCCTGCAACAAAAATGTTAAAGGTCTTCCCTACACAACACAGCTCACACACGCATGTTAAATTAACCGAAAATAAAACATATAGTATAAAAGTCTGTGAAATAAAGGAGCAATAAGATAAATCAAGCTAGATTAATCTTACCCTATTATATGATAGCATACCTACAAGGCTTTAGCAATTAACCACAAAATTGAAATGTAAGATGCAAATTACCTCATGAAGACAATTGCATTTAAATCAAAGCATCCACACATTTGAGTCCACACCAAAATAGCTCCAAAGTCTTTATTATTCCAAAATGATTACAACAGTATTACAATAGCTTGCCCAAGACTGGACTCACTCAATGAGGGAGGTCGAACCTGCTTAAATATCAAATGGGGTGACAATTCCTAAGTGAGCATGCGCTAGGGTTAGGTTTAGGGTTTAGGTAATGCGTGCGTGATGAGGGAGTTGTGCACTAGTCAAAGGGTAGATGCGCTAGGGATGAGTGGAGTGTAGGTGGAGTGGTGTAAGGTAAAGGGGAGTGATGTGCAGTGAAGGTGAGTGATGGGAGGTGATAGTGGGAGTGAGGGGGAGTGAAGTTTTAGTTAGGGAATGTGTGGGCCCTTTAGGAGATGTGCCATGCTCTAGGAATTTGCCACCTACGAGAAGGGGTCAAGTTCCCACATTGGGATCTCCTCCTAACTCCATGTCACCTCAATCAAGTGGACCCTACCTCAGTTAAACTTGCCCAGGGCCTCCAGTCAACTAGGGACATGAAAAAACATGTCTCAATCATGTTTCCCAATTCTCCTAAAATTTAGGAGATTAATTTAATTACCCCTTTTCTGTATTTTTCGAGTAATTTTGATTTTTTAGTGTTAATAGTCACTTTTTTGCCTCGAAAGATGGGAAATAAGGGTTTACATGGTGTTCTGGACTAGAAAACGACTGTAAATATGGCATCTGACAATGTTTGATGCCATATTTTTTTACATTTATTGACTCAGAATTAATAAATTCCATTTTTGCGGGAATTTAATTAATTCACTGAAAACTTAAAAAAAAACCTATCAAACCTAGCCGCAATTTCTAAATGAGTCAATCAATATGTCCTAGTATGAGATTATATACATTTAGACACTAGACATTGTATTTACCATGCCAAGATCTGCTTATCAACACATACTCCGGCTCTGGAGCAAGTCTTATGAGTGAAAAAACTTAGAAATTATTAATCGCTCACTAAGGCAAGCATAAAAAATAATTAACACATAGAAAAAAACACTCCAAAGTATGTTCTCACTCATGGTCTTAAGTGGCCAATAACCTTTTACAATATCTCATACTTAGGACATTTATTACAATGGTGGAAATGCGGAAAAACGGGGGTCTTTTGCAAGACCGACTAAACTTCGAACTCTGCATATATGAGCATTGATTGCTCATTCTTTGGTGGCTCTTCAGGAAATCCAACTTGTGCAAACTGGTGGATAACACCTTTCAAATAAGAGAACAACCATATTTATAGATTTCATGGGGCATCCAAAATCCAAAAGGCATGACTCTTAGTTACCATAACACTTGAGTAATCTCGATGGGGAGCTCATGAATCGTGTTCTACCATAAATAATGACTTGTCCTTTAGGGAAATCATAACTTTCTCGATAATAAACAAAAGTATATCATATTATATATCATTAGAATTGTCTCAAAACGAAATTACAATGGTTATATCTATGTCATGATTTTTGACACTCAATGAGAGAAATTAATGTAAAAACATATGACTCTTATACCTAGTACATGTTGTTCCCAAGGGATACAACACATACAAGGAGGAATGATCCAAACAGGCTTAGGGTACATCATAATGTTCAATAATTAGCTAAATGTAAGTGTTAGTGCAAGGGATCCTCCCTAGGGGTGTAATAGGGGCCTATGGGCCCATTAGAGATAAGCATAGGATAAAATATGGTGGTGAAGGCTCACTTGGCTAGTTTCGATGGATTTGGTCAAGGGAAACCCCAAGTCAAGTTTAAAGGGGGGTTTGTTAGGATAAACTTGACTCGGTAAAGAGTCAAATCTATTTTGGGTAAACAAGTGGTTCAACAAAAGAGTTAAATATATTTTAAGTAAACAAATGGTTTTTGGGCCCATGGTATTGGTGACCCATGGTTTTGATAGCCCGTAGTTTTATGTCCGTGCATTACATTTGATGAAGCATTTAAAAGGATTAGGATACTTCATTATGTTATGTGTATTATAGTGTGCCTATGAGAGAGCACGGTAAAAAGAGGGAAAGAGATTGTAAAAAGGAGTAAAGAGGAAGTTACAACGGGTGTGTTGTAGGTTGAATCCCTTTACTTGGATGGAAGAAATAAAAGAAGGAATGGCAATTTCTCCATTTATGTAGCCCACATTGGGTGAACCACATATATGGTGTGTCTCTTGTGTGTTGTGTTTTCCATATTTTATTTCCCCATTATCTTAATTTTAATTGCTCCATGCTTTATTTCCTAACAATTGGTATCAGAGTCGAAGGTTTGTTTGGCTAATCAACTCGCAGGAAAAGAGGGTTTTTGGTTCAAATGGGAGCAATGGAGGAAGAAGAAAAGTTTGTGGTCGAGAAGTTTAATGGAAAAAACTACTAGCTATGGAAGATGCAAATGGACAATTATTTGTATCAAAAGAATATGTTCTTACCATTGGGCGGAATAGCAAAGAAGTTGGAAACTATGAAAGATGAAGAATGGGATATTCTTGACAGAAAGGCACTAGGAACAATATGATTATGCTTGGCATCATTGTTGGCCTTCATCATTTCAAAAGAAAAGACAACAGAAGATCTGATGAAGGCATTGGCTAGACCGTATGAAAAAACCTCAACCTTCAACAAGGTATTTCTTATGAGGCATTTATTTAATATGAAGATGTCAGAAGGTGGGTATGTTGCTAATCATTTATATGAGTTTAACACAATCACAAATCGATTAAGTTCTGTAGGACTAAACTTTGAAGATGAGGTTAGGGATCTTTTAATCTTGTGATCATTGCTAGAAAGTTGGAATAGCTTGGTCGTGGCTGTGAGTAATTTTGTCTCTAGTTCAAATACTTTAAAGTTTGATGATGTTGTTGGTGTTATCCTTAGTGAGGAAATGTGAAGGAAAAGCACAAGTGAGACATCAAGTAATGCTTTGACTATGAAGAACATGGGAAGAAAAAGGGAGAGATGAAAGAGTCCAAGGAATCGTGGAAAGTCTAAGAAGGGAAGATCAAAATCTAGAGGGAGATTGGAATGTTGGCATTGTGGGAAGAAAGGACACAAGAAGAAAGACTATTAGTTTCTAAAAGGAAAACAAGGAGATGGACAACATGAGAAAAATTAGGAAGCAAATCTAACAATTGATGTGTTGCAAGATGCTTTAATCCTTTCATTAGATAATATTGTTGACTCTTGGGTAATAGACTAAGGGGATTCATTTCATGCCACACCACATAGGAAATATTTCAAGATTATGTTCAAGGTGAATTTGGACAGGTTTATTTGGGTGATGACAAACCATGCAAAATTGTTGGAAAGGGTAAGATATAGATAAAATTGTAGAATGGAAACCAATGGCTACTGAAAGAGTTGAAGCACATTCTTGAATTGAGGAGAAATATAATTTCATCGGGGCAATTGGATAGTGAAGACTGTGCAGTTACATTTACGAGAAATTCGTGGAAGGTCACTAAAGGATCATTGTTAATAACAAAGGGAGAGAAGGTACGTATGTTGTATTTATGTACTGGTAATGCTAATTATTCTTTTACTTTTGTTTCAATGGGAGCAGATACAACATTATGACATCATAAGTTTGGGCACATGAGTGAGAAGGGGATGCAGAGTCTCCACTCAAGGAATTTGTTGTCAGATTTGAAGCAGGTTTATTTGGATTTATGTGAGCACTATGTTTATGGAAAGCAGAAGAGACTCAGATTCCTCATTGTTGGGAAGGAAAAGAAGGGTAAAAAGTTAGATCTTGTGCATACATATGTATGGGGACCAACTCATGTATCATCTCTTAGTGGCTCTTATTATTATGTTACTTTTATTAATAATGCAACTAGGAAAACTTGGGTTTATTGCATTCGAAAAAAATATGATGTTTTTTATACCTTTAAGAAATGGAAATCTTTGGTTGAGAAAGAGACATGAAATAAGTTGAAGTGTCTCGGATTAGATAATGGAGGTGAATATTGCAGCAAGGAGTTTGATAGTTATTGTTCATATCATGAGATTCGTAGAGAGAGGACAATTCCAGGAACACCACAAGAAAATGGTGTGTCAAAAAGGATGAATAGGACAATCATGGAGTGTGCAAGGAGTATGAGATTGCATGCAAGATTTCCCTTGTAGTTTTGGGCAGAAGTTGTGGATATTGTTGTTTACTTAATAAATAGAGGGATTTCAAATTCCTTGGATTGTGGCATTCTAGAGGAAGCATGGACAAGTAAAAATGTAAACTACTCATCCTTGAAGACTTTCAGTTGTGAATTTTTTGTCCATATTGATAAAGAAAATAGAATAAAGCTTGAGGAAAAATCCAAGAAGTGTACTTTTCTTGGGTATGGAGTTAATGATTTTGGTTACCACTTATGGGATTATGAAATTCACAAAATCATTAGGACTAGAGATGTGGTATTCAATGGGAAGTTCATGTACAAATATCGGTTGCAGGCAAAGAAACGGGAAAAGACAAACAAAAAATACACAGTGCTTGATGAAATTATAGAAAATGAAATCCCAGAGGTGCCAGAAAATCAAAATGTTCAAGAACAACAACAACCTCAAATTCATGTAAGAAGATCTACCAGGATAAGTAAACCCACTTGACGATACTCTCCTTCAATGTATTATTTATTGTTGATTGATTTTGGTGAACCAGAAGGATATGAAGAAGCGATGCTGGTAGAGACTAGAAAGAAGTGGGAACAAGGCATGAAAGAGAAGATGGAATCTTTGGTACATAACCAGAATTGGGATTTGGTTTTGTTTCCTGCAGGTAAAAGAGCATTGCAAAATAAATGGGTTTACAAGTTGCAGAAAGAATATGGAGGAAAAAAGAGGTACAAGGCCATACTTGTTGTAAAGGGATTCACATAGAAGAAAGGTATATATTTTGATGAAATTTTTTCTCCTGTTGTTAAAATGACTTCAATTATAACTATTTTAAGTTTAGTGGCAGTAGAATATTTCCATCTTGAACAGTTAGATGTAAAGACAACTTTTCTCCATGGGGATTTGGAGGAAAAGATTTATATGCAACATCCATAGGGTTATGAGGTCAAAGGGAAGGATAAATTGGTATGCAGGTTGAAGAAGAGCTTGTATGGCCTAAAGCAAGCTCTAAGGCAATGGTATTTGAAATTTGTCAGGTTTATAACATAGAAAGGTTATAATAGATGTCACTTTGACCACTATGTTTATTTTAAGAGACTAGATAATGGAAACTATAGTATCGTGTTATTGTATGTAGATGACATGCTTGTTGCAGGGTCTAACATGCAAGATATAAATGTGCTCAAAAGAAAATTAGCTAATTCATTTGCAATGAAGGATTTGGGTGCTGCAAAGCAAATCCTTGGTATGAGAATAACAAGAGACAAGAAAAATCCAAATTAACATTGTCTTAGGGTGAGTACATAGAAAAGGTGTTGGAAAGGTTTCAAATGCAGGATGCAAAACTAGTTAGTACACCTTTAGCTAGCCATTTCAAATAACTAAGGAGATGTGTCCCAAGACTCAGGAGGAGATAGACTATGTGTCCAAGGTTCCATACTCATTGGCAGTTGGAAGTTTGATGTATGTGATGGTGTGCACAAGGCTAGATATTGCACATGCAGTGGGAGTTATGAACACGTATATGAATAATCCAGGTAAAGAGCATTGGAAGGTAGTAAAGTGGATTCTCGGGTAATTGATAGGTACCACTACTCAGGCATTATGTTTTGGAGGTTCAAGCATTGTTCTACAAGAATATGTTGATTTAGATATGGAAGATGATATAAATAGCAAGAGGAGCACCACATGATATGTTTTTACTATAGGTGGAACAACGATAAGTTGGATTTCTAAATTATAGAAGGTTGTTGCTCTTTCAACAACAGAAGCAGAGTATGTTGTTGCTACAGAGGCTAGTAAAGAGATGGTTTTGTTACAGAGGTGTATGGAGGAATTGGGAAAGAAGTAGGAGAACAATATGTTGTACAATGACATCCAGAGTGCCATTTATCTTGCAAATAACTTAGCCTTCCATTCTAAGACAAAACATATACAACTTAAGTACCATTTCATACGATTAGTTTTGAAAGATGGACAGTTGAAGCTGGAAAATATACACACTAGCTAGAATCATACAGACATGTTAACGGAGGTAGTAACAAGGGAGAAACCGAGTTCCTATTCATTTTTGGTTGGCCTTCAAGCATGAAGGTGAAGATGAGAATTTTTTTAGATCTAAGGTTGGAGCATAGTCTAGCAGGTGCAATAGCAGTGGAGTTGTTGTGATCAGTCTCGAAGTGGGAGAATGTTGTTTGTGGAGCTTGATTATCTTCCCGATTCAATATATTGTTAAATAAATTTTTTTGCATGTAAATGGGCATACGACTGTAAGACCTAGTTAGGCATGCGTACCCCTAGTAAATTATCTATAAACTCTAGATGTAGACCTAGGTGGAAAAAGGGCGATAGCATGTGGGATTCCCTATTTATAGACTTTGAGGGAGGTTGGGCCTAGAGGTGAGTGGTTAAGGCTCACTTGGTCAGTTTGGATGGATTTGGTCAAGGGAAATGTTAACTCAAGTTTAAAGGGGGGATTGTTAGGATAAAATTCTCGGTAAAAAAGTCAAATCTATTTTGGGTAAACAAGTGGTTTGGTAAAAGAGTCAAATATATTTTAAGTGAACAAATGGTTTTTGGGCCCATGGTTTTCGGGCTCATGGTTTTGATATTCGTAGTTTTGTGCTTCTGGATTACATGTAATGAAGCCTTTAAAAGTATTAGGATACTTTATTATATTATGTGTATTATAGTGTGCATGTATTATGAGAGAGAACTGTAAGAAGGGGGAAAGAGACAGTAAAAAAGAGTGAATAGGAAGTTACAGTTGGTGTGTTGTAGGTTGTATCCCTTTATCTGGTTGGAAGAAATAAAAGGACTAGAAATTTCTCTGTAGACGTAGCCCACATTAGGTGAACCACGTATATGTTGCGTCTCTTGTGTATTTTGCTTTCCATATTTTATTTCCGCATTATTTTATTTGTAATTGCTCTGTGATTTATTTCCTAACATAGGGTACATCATAATGTTCAACAATCAACGAAAATTAAGCGTTGGTGCAAGGGATCCTCCCTAGGGGTGTAATAGGGGCATATGGGCCTATTATATATAATCATAGGATAAAATATGGGGGTCATTTAATGTAGTGTGGACTAGGTCTACAATGTTAACTATTATTAAATAAGGCTCATTAGGTAGTTAGCATTGAATAAATGTAATGTGGGCTCATTAAAGAAGGCCCACTAGGTAGTTATCATTTGGTATCTATAAATAAGGATGGAGTCATCCTTATGGAGCATTTGTTGGAAGATTATTGTATTGGATTTTAGTTCATTTGGTTGTTGCCCCCTTGAAGGAGCAAGTAAACAAGAGTTGATATTTTCATAAAATGATCATAGTATGATGTTTCCCTACCGTAAGTGTACTTTGATATATGAAAAATTGAATCATTTCCTACCCATTATTGGATATATTATATGTGTTTGAATTTTTCAATCTAAGGTACCCTACAAGTGGTAGCATAGCTCTTTCTTAGGCAAAGGAAGGAAAAATTTTCAAGATTTTTGTGGAAAATTTTTCTCTTGACTTGTTCACCAAATTGCAACTAGCAAAATTCCAATAGACGTAGAGTGGCCATGCCATTTCAAAATTTGGGTCATAATATAGATTCTAAAAAGTATTGTGGAAGTTATTCCCATTTCAAGTTAAGGCCTCAAAACCCTCAAGGTAAATTCTTGTGGCACACTTATCTATTTGATAATGCACCAAATTATAGTGGGACTGGTACCATTAGAAGTAGGGTGGCTCTAAAATTTAAAAATTGGGGCCATAATAGAGATTTGATCAATATTAGGGGAATTGTGACCATTTAAAATCATTGCCTCAAAACTCTAGCCATACAAAGGTGATCCATTGAATGAAAGCCTCTCTAGATTTTGTTTTAAAATCTCGGCTCTCCTACTTACAATAGAATATGACATTTTACATGGATATATTAGCCCCCATCATTGAGGCATATCCAAGGTTCTATGTAGATTGTGTGGAAGATGCAAATAATGTGGGAGAAGCCCCTACAATTTTTCTTGAAATTGCTTTTGATTATGAAGAGCGTATCAAACAATGGTTACTCAAGTTAAAGAATTTTCACAACCTAAAGTAATTCATATAGAGTGACTCCATTTGGCACACCGAGTACAAAAATTACAGGAAGTATTCAAAACAATCCAAATATTGGAACTTTGGAGACATTATAGAAGAGGAGCATACAAGAGTTATATATACTTAGGATGATTTAGAAGAATCTCGTGTTGGGTGGTATATGGGAAATTGCAATTTATGAGAAGACAACTAATTCCAACTTCTCTTTGATGACTTTACTCCACCATATCAAGAGAACTTCAATGAGGGAAGATATGAGTCAATGATGCCTACCAATTTCTAGTATGATTCTTCTATAGAGGTAGAGTTCCTTCCAAAGCCACCCTTTTATGGCTATATAGAAGATTATTTTTCTCTAGATGGTTCTATTTATTTAGATCCACCTAACCATGGTGGGCATTGGAAGCAAAACATTCACCGATTAGTTGAGCTCAAGTGATATCAATGGGGAGTCAACATGAGCACTTGGACATGGTACTTGGATTTATGGACAAGCTTCTTGGACTACTTCATCATAAACACCAACACTTGCACATGGAACCTTGGTTTCCTCGACTAATTTAGTGTTGTGGTTATCACCCATACATGATACATTGGTTCATGGTTGTACAACATCATTACAAACATTGAGGACAATGCTTCTCGAAGGGGCATAGAATGTTGGGATCCTCCCTAGGGATGTAATAGGGTTCTATGGCCCCATTAGAGATAAGAATAAGATAAAATATGGTGGTCATTAATGTAATGTGGATTAGGTCCACAATGTTAATTATTACTCGATAAGGCCCATTAGGTAGTTAGAATTGAATAAATATAATGTAGTATTCGAGATATATAATAGTATGCAAAACATAAATATTTTAGCTAGAAATGATAGAACAACAGTGATATAACCAGAACAATACCAGAATAATACCCGAATAATACATGAATAATACCAGAAAGAGCACCTTGATTAATGATAACAATGTTCACTTGCCTCTTCGAGGGGTAAACCTCCAACATAGAAGAGCTCTATTATAGTAATATCCAAGACAAAACTTATCATACCCTCTACTCTTATTTATACTAAATCTATCTATCCAAAAGAACAATCTAGAGGAAGATCCTTCTAGAAGCGGAAGCTTATATTAGGTCTTCTTACAATTGACTTATTCCTCCTTATTGCTAGGCATTATTAATATTGACCTTTATTACATGGAAATATATTATTCTACCCACTTGAGGGGTTAGGTAGGTTATGTCCCTAACATGCCCTCCCCCTTAAAATCAACCTTGTCCTCAAGGCTTGAGATGAGGAAATTGTTGCAGAATGTTAGTTGGCTCCTAGGTGGCATCTGTGGGAGTTGTATCTTTCCACCAGACTAACACTTCCTTGATGGCACGCTGACGAAGACGAAGCTCACACTAGTCCAAAACTGCTTGTGGTTGCAACTAGATGGATCCTTCTTCATCCAACTTAGGAAGGCTAGTTTGAGTTTGGCACTTAGTTCCAATCACCTTCTTTAAGAAAGAGACATGAAAAACAAGATGGAGCTTAGAAGAAATAGACAAAGCTAACTGATAGGCCACTTGTCCCACGTGATTGAGAACTGTATAAAGACCATAAAATTTGGGCATCAGTTTCTAACAATGTTCGACCTTGAGTGAAGTTTGTTTATAAGGTTGCAGTCGAAGAAATACTTGGTCTCCTTCAACAAATTGACGTTCTGAGCGACCTTTATCAGCTTTTTTCTTCATGCAATTCTTAGCCATGACCAAATTCTCTTTGAGGGTACTAATAATAGCTTCTCGAACTGTAAGTGTTTGGTCAACCACCTGAACCTTCAAGACACCTGACATGTAGGAGAGAACAGAAGCTGGCTTTTGTCCATATATTGCTTCAAAAGGAGTCATGTGAGTACCTATATAGTAATAAGTGTTGTACCACCATTCAACTAATGGTAACCATTGAGCCCATTGATTTTTCTTTCAGAGGCAAAACACCTCAAATAAGTCTCCAAACACTTGTTAACAACTTTAGTTTGACCATCATTCTGGGGATGATAGGCGATGTTGAGATGCAATTGGGTGCCCTGTAGCCTGAACATTTCTTGCCAAAAATTGTTGGTGAAAGTGGGGTCTTGATCAAAAACAATAGAATGAGGCATGCCATGAAGCTTGAAGATATGATCCATGAAAAGTTGAGCCACAGTGGATGCAGTAAATGGATGTTGAAGAGAACAGAAATGAGCATACTTGGAAAGACGATCAACTACCACCATGATGACTGAATTATTGCATGATTTAGGTAATCACATAATGCAATCCATAGAGATGTCCCTCCAAATAGCGGGTGGGAACGGAAGCGGTTGTAGTGTGCTAGGGGATTTGATTGTTTCTCCCTTGTTACGTTGAAAAACATCCATTTTGCCACAAAAGTGTGAACGTCCTTTTTCATACCATCCCAGAAAAAAGAACATATGACCCTATCATAGGTTTTGGTAAACCCCGAGTGCCCAGTTGTGGGAGTAGCATGAAGCTTAGAAAGCACCATGGATTTAAGTTGTGACTGTTTACTTAAATACAAATGGCCTTTGTAGCGAAGCTCATCATTATGCCAAGAGTACCCTGGGGAAACTGGAGAATTGTCTTGCAATTGTTGGATTAGATGCAAAATTTTAGGATCTTGTAGCCATTCCTAGCTAACATCTTAGAGCCAATCTGGTACAATGAAGGATAGGGAGAACATGGAACCTTCATCTTCATATTTTTGAGAAAGAGCGTCAACAACCACATTTTATTTACCTTTCTTGTAAATGATCTCATAATCATATTCAAAGAGCTTAGTTACCCATTTTTGTTGCTCTGGAGAGGAAGGTCGTTGCTCCAGAAAATACTTGAGGCTTTGATGATCTGTCTTAATTTGGAAGCGTTTCCCCAAGAGATAAGGGTGCCATAGATCCATTGCATGCATAATAACCAACATTTCCTTTTCATAGATTGATTGGCCCAAATGGCGTTCTGACAATTGTTTGTTGGTAAAGGCCAAAGGTTTGCCCTCCTTATGCCCCTCTTGCATAAGGACTACTCCAATTCCTCTCTTGGATGCATCACATTCCATGACAAAGGCCTTTGTGAAATCAGGAAGGGCCAAGGCTGGAGTAGTGCACATAGCCTCCTTCAATATTTGAAAGGCCAGATCAGTTGCGGGAGTCCAAGTGAAAGAATTATTTTTAAGTAGAGCAGTGAGAGGTGCCACAATCTTTCCATAATTATGAAAAAACATTTGATAATAACCTATTAAACTCTGAAAGACACACAATATTTTGATAGTCTTGGGGCGAGGCCAATCTTGCATTGCTTCAATCTTCTTAGGATCCACCCGGACACCATCCTTGCCAACAATATGACCCAAGTACTCAACTTCTGAGGTGCCAAAGGCACATTTAGAGTGTTTGAGAAAACGTTGATGCTGAGATAGTAGATGAAGAACTTGATCCACATGGGCAAGATGGGATTGCCAAGTTTTACTATAGATGAGAATATCATCAAAGAAAACTAAGACAAAATGACGGAGAAAAGGATGAAAGACATGAGTCATGAGGCTTTGGAAGGTGGAGGGGGCATTACATAGGCCAAAGGGCATGACCAAGAACTCATAGTGACCCTCATGAGTTCGAAAGACAATATTGGGTATGTCATCATGTTGCATATGTATCTGGTGGTAGCCAGAACACAGGTCAAGTTTAGTGAAATATTTAGCACCACTCAACTCATCCAAGAGATCATCAATGACATGAATGGGAAACTTGTCCTTGATGGTGATTTTACTGAGGGCATGAAAGTCAAGACACATGCACCAAGTACCTTATTTATTAAGTACCATGATCACAGGAGAAGAATAAGGGCTGGAACTAGGGCGGATAACACCCGCTTGTAGCAATTCCTGCACTATTTTCTCAATTTCATTCTTTTGGGCAAAGGGATGACGATAAGGGTGAACATTGGGAGGAAGACTGCTAAGAACAAGGGGTGTGGAATGATCATGAACACCACGAGAAGGCAGAAGTCCCTAAGGAGTGGAAAACACAACTTGGTGTTTGGAGAGAATAGCTTGGAGGTCAGGATGCACAGAGGGTGTCTCAATCGTGTGAATAGAATGGATTTGAGAAATAATACCGAAGTGGCCTTTATTGAGGATATTTTCCATGCGACGGGAACTAATGATCTTAGGAGAACCAGTTGTGAGACCTTGGAAGTGATACCTTTGTCCCTCATGTTGGAATTGCATGGTTAATTCCTTAAAATCCATAAGAATTGGACCCAAAGTGCGTAACCATTCAACACCTAGAAAAATGCCACAACCTCCCATTTCAATAGCAAACATATAATATTTCAAGTGGTAATGTCCAATTTGAAGACATACATTTTCACAACGCCCACCACATTTCATGGACCCACCATTGGCTATCATGATTTGAAAATTATTGACAACACAAATATAGCAATTGGTTTCCTGGGAAATGCGACGATGAATAAAATTGTGGGTGCTACCACTGTCAACAAGGATGATGACCTTCCTATTCTTAATATAGCCAATGAGCTTGAGGGTTTGTGGAGCAGAGAAGTCGGTGAGGGCATGCAAGGAAATGTGGTTCAACTTCAGGTGGGTCAGCGGGATCTTGGGTAGCATCAAGAAGGGAGGACTCTTCAACAAGTGGAATTGTCACATCTTAGTTAGGATCAACTTCCGAAATGGCCATAAAAAGTTTTTGTTCCTTACATTTGTGCCCCTGAAAATATTTTTCATCACAATTATAGAAAAGACCCTTTAGTTGGCGTTCAACCGTTTTAGCTCTAATTAATTTCTGGACCTTGAGGGGAGTGAAAAAGGGTTGTAAATGTGTTGAACCTACACAAAATATATCTAGCTAAACAATAATACACACATTTTCAGAGAGAATTGGAGAAAGAAGAAGAAGGAGAGAAAGAATGAAAGAATTCTCATTAACCGTTATGAATAATGAATAATTTACACATGATATACTCTATATAACTCAATGAGTTTGACTAGAGGATAACCAATGCGCCATAGTGGTGGTCTAGAGTGATCTGGACACACACCAACATTTATGGGAGTGAACTGCCACCTAGTCTAGTCTCTCAGGTAGTTACGGGAGTGAACTTTCACCTAGTTGAGTTAACTAGTCAACTAGTCTTCAGTTAACTGACTGAACAAAGAGTAGTGAGGAGTTAACTTAGGGAATCAAGGCTAATGCGCCACTCTGGTGATGATATCAAGGAAAGGTCAAGTTAGCATGGTGATGATCCCAATGTTGCATGGTGACAAAACCAATGCAGCATCTAAACTCAACTCAACTAGTCAAACTAAAGTGTCAACTGAAAGAGAGTATTCTTCAAGTGGAATATTATCCCCTAAATTATAGGAGACTGGATAATGACTAATTATGACTAATAAACAAGGAAAAACATTAGGAAAAATAAATCCTAGGTGTGTGTGAAGTAACTCCAACACCCCCCTTGAACATCACTATGGTGAAAATAAAGATTGGGTCCCGGCAACGAGGCCATGTTAGGTACCCAAGTACAAAAGATACACTGAAAATAAAGTGAGGAAAGAGGGAAAACCTCATGGGAAAATCCCCCCCTCAAGGTATAATGTATGTAAAAGGAAGAACTACAGTTGCTAGGCAACTGTGTCCTTCACTCCAAGACGACTTAGCAGAGAATGGAATTTCTGCTCAGTGAAGGTCTTGGTGAAGATGCATGTCGTCTGTTCTGCTGAAGGACAGAACTGTAAGTCGATGATCCCCTTGTGTACTAAGTCCTGGATGTAGTGCATGTGGATCTTGATGTGCTTCGTCCGCTACCTCTGAACTGGATCTCTGCAAAACTTCAGAGTGCTCTAGTTGTCACACGAGATGACGATCGACCGATGAAAATGAATGCCCAAATAAGTGAGAAAATGTTGTAGCCACATAGCCTGAATGGTTATGTTAACTACCCCTCTATACTCTGCCTTGGCTGAAGATAGAGCAATGGCATATTTCTTCTTGCTCAACCAACAAATAGGCCCGGAACCAAGACTGAGTGAGTAACCAGATGTGGACTTGCGATCAATGTTATCGCCAACCCAGTCAGAATAAGTAAACCTAATGAGATCTAATGTAGAGTTTTCTATACAATGAATCCCAAAGGTGATGGTGCCCTGTACGTATCGAAGGATACACTTTGAAACTTTCCAATGTAGCTCATGCGGCTCCTGTATGAACCTGGAAAATACGCCAACTACATAGGAGAGGTCTAGTCTGGAGTGTGTGAGATACAACAAGCTCCCCACTAGGTGTCTGTATAGTGTGATGTCAACCAGTGGAGTCTCCCCGCCATCCTCAAGTTTGAATCCTGATAGGAAAGGAGTCGGAGAGGACTTACAGTTTTTCATGTGAAATCTCTCAAGGAGATCTCATGCATACTTGGCCTGAGATAGTTTGATGCATGATGCATCCTGACTGATCTCGAGTCCAAGGAAGAAGTGTAGAGGACCCATGTCCGTCATAAAAAACCTGTCATGTAGAATCCTCTTAACTGCAACAATCATTGAAGTCGAGCACTCGGTGATCAAAAAATCATCAACATATAGAACTAAAAGTAGAAGTGAATCATCCATCATGAGCATGTAGACATTCGGGTCTGATTTACAATGTACAAATTTCAGTGACAACAGGTAGGAATCCATCTTGGCATACCATGCCCTCAGATCCTGCTTGAGGCCATAAAATGACTTCTTCAATTGATAGACCAAAGATGAGTCCTACATAAATCCTTGGGGCTACTCCATGTATATCTCCTCAGAGAGATCACCATGAAGAAATGCATTCTTCACGTCCATCTAATGGAATTCCCATCCCTTGGCCGCCGCAATGGCAAGTGCCAATCGTATGGAATCGATCTTCACTACTGGAGCAAAGGTCTCATCATAGTCAATACCATGAACCTGCTGAAAGCCTTTGGCGACAATCCTAGCTTTGTATCTACTGATTTGTCCATTTGCTACGCTCTTGGTCCTGTAGACCCATCTGCATATGACAAGTTTCCTCCCAGAAGGAAGCATAACTAGATCCCAAGTCTGGTTCTTGAGGAGGGATTTGTTCTCCTCCTGCATGGCGGATTCCCAAACGAGATTTCCAGCAGCCTCGCCATAAGACTGTGGATCTGAAGACTGAACCAAGAAAATATGCCTGGAGGGAAATGGTTCAGTGGCAGTGAGTGAAACATGAGGCTCCTCAAAATCAGATCGAGTCCTCCTAGTATTGGCTCGATCACCAACGAGATCCCCTACAGCCTGAAGAGTAGTTTGTGCCCACTTGGGCCTCTGCTCTGGCTTTGCAACTGCATCTGGATGCTCTGAATCTGCATCCAACTATACTGACTCTGAATCTGAATGATCTGAGTCCTTTGAATCATAACTCTTGTCTGAAGAAGAGTCGGCATTTGCATACTCATCATCTCGAACAGGTGGAAGAGTGAAGGTGTTTGCATGCGGCTGCTGACGTACATGCGAGACACATTCCTCGAATTGGACACTAGGCTCAATGATGAGCTGGTCCGAGGAAAGATCAATAAGCCGATGTCCCTTCACATCGTTGGGGTATCCAAAAAAAATGCACTCAGTGCTCTGTGGATCAAGTGCCTTCCTCTTTTCAGAGGGAATCCAAGCCCATGCACATGAACCAAAAATGCGAAAGTGGGTCACTTTTGGTTTGAGGCTGCTCCAAGCCTCGTAGGGGGTCTTATCCTTGACAGATCTATGAGGATATCTATTTTGGATGTATGTTTCACAGTTAAGTGCATCGGCCCATAGTCTCTGTTGTAGTGACTTTGCATGCAACATGGAATATGCCATCTCCTTTAGAGATCGTTTTTTCCGCTCAACAACTCTGTTTTGCTGCGGAGTATAGGGAACTGTGTGCTGCCACTGAATCCTTGCCTCATGGAAAATATTATGGATCTCATGATTTACATATTCTCCTCCATTATCAGTTCGGAGGACTTTTATATTCTTTCTAGACTGTGTCTCAACCAGGGATTTGAAATATTTGAGGTGTTGAAAGACCTTGGATTTTTTCCTAGAAAGTAGATCCATGTAAAACGTGAGAAATTGTCAAAAAAATGAGAACAAACCTCGCTTTGCTGATCGATGGATTCAGAAAAGGACCCATGAGGTCACTGTGGATCAGATCTAAAGGTGTGGAAGCTCGCTGAGACTTTCCTTTGTCGAATTTCTCTTGAGGGTGTTTTCCGAGAAAACATCCCTCACATACTCCCTTGGAGAAATGGATGTATGGTAGACCATCAACTAATTTGTGCTTGCTAAGCTATTGCATGTATCTGAAATTCAAATGTCCAAACCTTTCGTGCCATGTCCTACTACTTTCATCAGCATGAGTAAGCAATAAAGTAGAATCGGGTTCAATGCATTCAAAAAAAGTATACAATCAAGACTGATGATTTACCTCACCGGTAGCAACCCTATAGTTGGTTTGCATTTCATAGATGTCCACAAAATTTTGTGTGAATATGAATTTCTTTCCAGTGCCAGAATTCGTCATCTAATACACAGAGAGAAGGTTGACAGAAAGCTTGGGAACATGCAACACATTATGGAAGCTTCCGTTGGTGAGTTCAATCCTTCCTTTGTCGGTGACTTCAACAGAAGAGTTGTCCCGCATTAGAATAGGAGGACCTTTGCATGCATCCAATGAAGAATAGACTGCTTCTGAGGCAACTATGTGATGTGATGCTCTTGAATCTACGATCCAAGAATCGGGAGAGGAGTTGATGGCAATCAAGGCATGGCTAGAATTGTCTTTCTTGGAATTCGTATCTTCTGGCTTCTTCTTCTTTTCACCCTCGGGGATGTGATATCCAAGGTTGTTTTGCTGAAGTATTTGAGACATAATATCTATTTGTTTTTTCATGCATGCAGATTCTTAATGGAATCCTTTGTGACAGTGCATTCATTTCTCCACGTTTCTTCCCTTTTCCCCTTTGGATCCAGAGGCATCGGTGAAGGGTTTTGTGTACCCTTCCTTATTCGTATGTTCATGAGATTTATGTTTATGTTTATCTTTATATTTCTGATATTTTTGGCTGCCATCATGCACAGTGAATGCATGCGCCCTTGGGCCTTTGATTGTGCCCATGTTGATGAGCTTGGTTTGCTCTTATGTCAGGGATTCAATAAATTCCTCAAGAGAAGGCATCTTCCAGGTGGATCCAGAGGTGAATCTGACAGTATGGAATGTGGATACGAATACAAAGAATTCAGGACCAAGCTTGGAGAGAATGGTGAGAACCATTTGTTTCTCCTCCGCCAATTTATCAACCCTGCAAGCTTTGAGTTGCGACAGTAAATCCTTGAATTTTGTAAAGAAATCTTGGATATTGTCGAAGCTTTTTGGATCCAATGTGAGAAGCTCCACCTCCATCATGTGTCCCCTCATCTCATCTTGTTTTCCAAAGATCCCTTCCAAGGTTTTCCAGGCTTCATTGGGAGTCTTACAGGAAGATATGTGAAAAAGGAGATCGGAAGAAATAAGACTGCAAATTGTTCCGAGTGCCTCATCCATGCGATTTAAGTACTTGGATTTTTCTATGGCTGATGTCGGATCTATATATGTATTCATGGTTAACTTGCACAACCCTCTAGATCGGCTATTTTCTCCTTCCATGCAAAATAGTTGTAAGGTGTAAGAATGAATTCTTTTTGGAATTCCATCTTTTCACTATCTTCAATCTTTTGTACCTGCAACAAATTTTGGTGTAGATTTTTCTTAGTAGTGTGTTAGCTC
>SNQJ01S0008248.1:330783-341196 GCA_010110895.2 Picea sitchensis
ACATGTATTGATATGGATTGTAAAGACGATTTGGTATTCAACTAATATAGATGATATTCAAGAATACTATCAAGAAAGCTTTAGCTCAATATATGGATCTTAGGTTGAAGAAAAGAATGTTATGGAAATATTCAACCTACAAAAAAAGAGTGCTATAGGATCTTGTTCTTATTTGATAAAAAATCAAATTTTCCTACAATATCGAGACACCAATGGTAAAGTTGTCGCAATGGGAAACATAAATGCCCAATTATACTTTAGAATAAAATGTAGAAAACAACCTAGAACCAAAAGGGCACAAGCCATTGGGATGGCCAAGCTATCGAGTAGTTAGAGAGAGATATTGCCAGCAACTAGTGGATAGAATCTTGGATATTCAACAAATTCATCGATGAAAGACTGTCATAAAGCAACAAGCATCAAATTCATAGTACATTCAGAAAATGAATGAAGTTGCACACATGACTAATGTGAAAAAGACATTTCCTTGCAGTCCTTTCTGATTTGTCTTGTGCCCCAAAATCCTACTTCCATGAATTGCATGTTTATACGTATTTTTTTTGGGTATACTTCATGTTGCTACACACCATATTTGTTTGAAGAGACACAACTTCCATAATTTATAACATTTGAAGTGTCATGATAGCATAGATAGCAATAGGAAATTGTTTCCTATACAATTTATTTGTCATTCTTTGATTGTCATAGTGGATTTTCTTGAAGCTGTTGTATAGATTATCTATACAGATGCGGGTTCCTCTTTTTGTGACAATTCATCATGGTGAGGAGTTATATTTTTTATTTCATATGTGAATGTTTGACATCATAAATATTTGAGAACACATTGGAGAACATCATAAATATTTGAGAACACTTTTTTATAAGAGTTTCATGTGTTTGATACTAAGAAGTGGACGCACTTGTAAGAGGTATATAGCATATATAAAAGAAATATAGAACATGACAAGTACTAAACAGATGATATATCTCAATAAATTATCACATAGAAAACCCTCCATCAATAAATAATCACATAACAATTCATAAACATTAAGCATAACCAGAATTGATGGCTATATAAACTATGCTGAAAGGAGCAATCACACTTGATCTGATGAACTGGTTGCCCCCATGTGCTCCTATTTAGATGTATGACCCTCTGTTTGTCCTAAGCTTCCCTCACTCGATGAATAAATATCTTAAAGTACATGCCAAAATCATTCAACCTCCATAAATATCTACAAAAGCAATACAAGTCATATTTGTAGTGCATTATTTACTCTAAGATGCATTTTTATGAGAGTGTCAAAACATACCTAAATGGGATCCTCTTGGTTTCGAAAATAACTTATTGGAGCCACGCGTCTAATATTGGATCAAATGACCTCCCTTGATTTGAAGTAGCAACAACGAAGTCAACATTGACCTTGTTGTTGCTCCGTTGGATTGAGGGAGGTTTGCTCCAAGATTAAACGACTCCAATAAATTATTCTCTACTTAACAGGGCCAACCACGTGAAGGCGGAAGCTCTTATGGCCCCTCCCCGCCCCTCACATCACTCTCAATTCCCCAATACCCAATCTATTTTCTACTAGAAAATATGCATTAAAAATATTCAAAACTGATAGAATGTGATTGTAAAGCTATGCAAGAAAGCTAAGCTAAAATAACTACAAAGTTGTTTGATTTCAATTTGCTTTGAACATAAGAACTAACCATATATATTTAATTTTTTTCCAACATGAGTACAAAAAAGTATTTCATAGAAAACGAATTTTATAAATAGTTATTAAAATATTGTACAACATCATTTAGTTTTAGCCAACCTCTTCTTCTTAACTCTAAAATTCCTAAGCATTTCATCAATATTGATGTCTTCGTTCTCTGGTGTCTCTTCAAAATCTGAGTGTTCTTGCATCCTCTCATGCAGAGCACGCCTAGTCATGGGGTACTCACGAGGTAATGGAGGTTGTTGTGACGAGGCATCACCTACAAAAGAAAAAAATATAAAATTTAGATGGTCAGTTTTTAAATATCATTGAACTAGTTTAGTAATATTAAAAAAAACACCCGCAATGTCATTATTTACCTAGTGCATTGGTCGACACCGTTGGAATGGTTTCCACCGCGTGCTTCTCTTCAACTGTATGACCCTCAATTACAACATTCTCTGCCATTGAAACCACAAACTTTATAAGGATAATCATAAATGTATAAGTAAAAAAAATTAGAAGTACAAAATGTATAACTACGAAATTATTAAGTATATGATTAAAATACAACTATATTACCATCATGTGTCTTAGTCGTAGCACCATCGTGGGGTTGCACCCCAATGGAATGGGACTGCACAGGAGAACCATCTTTTGGCTGCAAACCGCTATCAACACACTACTCTCCAATACTAGTGGGTTGGTTGACAGTGTCGCTTCCCTGATTAAAACAAAGTTGTAACACATTAAATTTATCGTTGATATCAAACATAATTGTATTATATTAATAATGAAAGGTTAATGTGGATTGAATTTTATTTACCTTATCTTGCAAAGTGGTTCTTGGTAATTTCCCCAAGATTTTCCGGTGTTCAACTACAACTTTATAGCCGTACTTGTAACCAAGTTGGAGGTCTTCCTTCATGGTTTCAGTGCCGAACTCATCACCCTGCATTGCATAAGAGTATGTATTTTTAATGTTATTGGCTTCAATTACCTAAAAGTTTGAAAGCGGTACAAATAAGATATTTGGGTACTTACAATTCGTGACTGCAACTTCAAGTAGTCTCCCTAGCCTAGCCTGTGTTAGCCACATTTGGCAAGCCTTGCTTTTGTTGCCTTTGAAGTGTCAGTCAACTGATCATCAAAAGTTTCAAGTATGTTTATATATACCACACTTTTATTTAGATCTAAATAAATTTAAAGGTATTGAATTGAAATTGCAATTTACCTTCTGGAACCAGAGGGTGTTTTTCCTTCATCTGTCAATTTCTTCTCTTTTTCATCCTCAATGAAGGCCTTCCACTCCCTCTCTGGAATCATCAGAGGACGCTCGCACCTATTTTTTTTGTTTCAAGTGCTTCCTATAGGTTTCCCGCGTATATTTTAAATATTGGCCAACTACAATGGTGTCTAAGGTTTTATTAAATTTGTCTACACCAAAAAGGCTTTCAAGATAATCCATCAATTCTTTTTTTAGGTTGGAATTCTGGGAATTCCACCTCTCCCGTATGGTGGGCCCAAAAATCAGCAACTCCTTGTTCTCCAAGACCCTATAAAAATCATTGTTCCCTACATGCAAAAATATTATAAGATTATTATTTTAAAACAATAATTTAGATGATTTATGTTTCTCTACATAGAGAACATGAAACAATTAAAATTTTAAAAATTACCTGGCACTTTAACTTGCTTGAATGGAAGCCCTTCCTCATTGACCATAAATGTTCCCTTAAGGGTCCCCGTGCTGGTCACATGTCTTGCTTTAGGAAAAACAACCATATAGTTGGCCAAATCATCATCCTCATCTCCGTCACCACCTCCAGAGCCTACCTGTGTGACTTCCTGGGGGTGCGTGTCGTGGCTCCCACCTAATGGTGTGGAAGGTGGAGATCTGAATAGCTGTGTCCTAGTAGGTATGTTATTTTCTGTGTCGGTACCCTGTGGCGTTTGTTTAACGCCACTACTATCGACACCATGCATGTTGGGGTTAACAAGATCCAAAAATCTCTATACAAGAAAGAAAACCTTGTTTTTTTTGTTTAGATAATGTAAAAGTTAAAAAACAACCTTTCATAATTGATCTTATGACATAAAAATAAAACCACTTGAAATTATGGTTATTACCTTTTATGTGTCAATGCTTGTCATAACTTCTCTGATCCTTTCTTCGACTTCAGGAATTTGATCTAGAATGTCTAACAAGTGAGCCAGTTCCATGTTTGCTTGATTGATATTTTTTTTATTAATTCCATAGGGTCGGGGATGCATWCAAATCCCTTTCGCCAATCGAATCATCATCAACATTATATCCCACYGACTACATATTTCACAAAATAAATGTTATTTCAGTTAAGTAAACAAATMAAATAACTGATCGTCACAAAAATAAAATGCTCATTAAATGCAATTCAAAATTTGTTTTTCGTTTACCTATTCCGAGGCTATTGATTTACCATGATCARCCTGCCACATTACAGTAAAATTAGAACCGTGATCATGATCATGAGAAATAAATTCAAATGCATGAGAAATAAAGTTAGTTCATGAATACACATGGGACAAAAACATGACATGCTAAAAACATAAAAGTAAAGAGTGACTAAAGAACATAATGAAAATCATAAATATAAGAGTCATTGCTTACAAGTTGGGTAAAATAGTATACGCACCGCCCCCATAATAGAAACGTCTGTATCTATTCGATTCAAATTGTAATCAATCAATAACTCTTCCCTTGCAGCTATTGATTTTATTGCACATATGAATACACAGTTTCCTTCACACCCCTCAAATATGCAATTGGGTTGCTTATTTGTGGTCGTGGGTCGTGTACTGTTTATAAACCCTGCAATATTCCTCGCTGATTTTGGCCTTCCGTCAATATAGATAGTTGATCCTTTATTTTTATCATTGTCTTTTAGTTGTATATATTTTGCATCCAAGCCATATCTTCACATACTTTTTGTATATTGGACTAGTCGTATCGAATCTTTGTAGATATAAAAGGGTCTGACATACTCCAATTCAGTTAATCCGTTGTAACATACCTTTATACCATCCATGGAAAATATCCCCAAACCATGTAATGACGATGGAGCAATCTTGCATATCCTTTCGTTTACACAAAAATCTGTGTTTATTTCAGGAAGATCATTGGGTACCCATCATTTCACTATATGTTTGTACCTCAATGACACCTCAATGTCGTCTATTCTCTCATGATCATAAGAACATGATTCTCCCTTCGAAAGAAAAAAATCCATCTGTCTATGGAATTTTCTTCTAATCTTCTCACCTCTAGTTGATCTCCGCGTGTTAGACCTACTAGATGTCTCACTTTCCTCTATTCTACTTGAAATTCCCTCACTCAATGAAGATAGATATGACAAATACTTGTTTGCTTGTACGTCCTATAACACCATCAAATGAGAGAAATAGTCAACCAATGTCCTATACAAAATATATAATTAAATTGCATAGATAAAACACTTATTTTTAAACAAAACTGTTCCAATGAATTGTTTTCATATGAACAATATCTCACTACCCAACCATAAGCATCCAGTGTAGATGCAAGAAGGAATAGTGGTCTGTGTTCCCCTTTGTCGAAGTGCCATTTAGGACATTTGGAAAATTCAATAGATCTTTGTTTGGAAAACCCCACGAAGATGAACGTGAGGTATTTGCAAGGTTTTGACAGTGTGGATGACACACCATAGATTTCACAAAAAACATTTTCTTATCCTTCGCTGAAGCCTGCGGGTCTCTTTGAAACATATTCTTTTGGAACAATGTGAAAGGACAATTTTAATGACTGGTTATAAATTATTGTACTAATAAAACAAATCCTCGGTTTAAAAGTTCTAAGTTTTGGTTCTTTTCAGAGTTTTTTGGACATATTATTCTAGTCGAAAAATGTTGGATCTTGGTTAAATCTTGTTAGGATATTTAGACACTTAGGAGTTAGTTAAGATCTACTTCGTCTAATATGTCGTTAGGTAAACGTGTGTTTCTTTAGTATGCATTAGTATGCATTTGTAGTTAGGAAATCTGACGGTCACGATATGTTCCCGACATAGAGTGATCTGAAGGTTCATACTCTCCTCGATCTTAACGACCATTGATCTGTGGCTTAACAACCGATTGGTCCATGATCTCTATTTAAAGAGCATGGAGGGTCATTTTACGATGATCGATTGTGATAAAATCTCTTGTAAAATCTCTCTGTAATCTTTTTCTTTGCATTAATAAATTGCTCCAAGTGGCCGCGTTGGCTAGGGCCGTGGATGTTTCCCCGTAGGGGTTTTACCATGTGAAAACATCAGTGTGTTGATATTTGATCTGGTTGTGTGAGTGGTTACTTAAGGTGTTCATCCTCTGTTGGAATAACTATGTTGTCGAAAAAATCTATATAATTCGAGATAAGGATGCTACTGTTGAGTGGCCAAATTGCACAAAAGAGGGCTCATTGGAAAATATTAAGGCATGGAATCTAATGAAAGGTTATCATGAGGTGAAGATGTCAATATGACATGCATTAATGGTAGGGATGACATGCATTGTCACATTTAAAACTCACCCAAGCAGTGAGAAAATTTGGTGGTAGTGAGCACTCTTGAGTAGAATCAAGCTTGCCTTGATTGTTATGTGGGACTTCATATTTCAAAGTGCAATTTTGGGAGCTGACGATTGGAATTGTTACCAGGGAAAAAGCCGGATTCCATGGATTCAATAGATCAGTATAGCATGGTGTTGGGAAGTCCTATTTCTTTGAATAATAAGTTTCCAGTTGCTTGTATTGAGGGTGAGAGAAAGAAATGGTATGCAAGGAATTTGAAGGTCTCACATGGTAACTACAATTATGGAGCACATCCCTTTGATTGTTATGGATAAATTTTCTCTAGTCCAGGAGGATCAAGATCTTGACTACTATAGTTTTGTGCAACACATAAGAGATATTGATGGGGGTGGTGAGCATAGTCTTTAAGGATTGAAATAATATAATTGGATAGAACCCTAAGAAGGGGAGTCTTTGTCAACTCATTGTCAATGGAAAATTATATGAGGATCATGTATACGACATTTACTACCATAATTATGAAGCAGAACATCGTAATTTGATATTTTTCTTGGAGATGACTTTTAACATTGTGTTATGGATATGGGAGGTCATCCTAAACACATCTAATGCATATATTGGGGCTTCAAAAACCATAATAATTTTTTTGATAGTGGGTTCCTTTCCTAATATTTACATTAAAGGTTTAGTTTCAAGTTCTGCACTATATTCATGGTGGTTTTTGTTGCTACTTGGTTCTCCTCTTTTGGTATGGTAATGCTTAGAATTTCGAAGTGGAGGCATGACATTAGTTGGAGAAGATCATGACATCTCATGCTCTCTTTTATTATTGTTGGCACAGGGGCAGACCCAGGGTTCAACGCTACAACAACGCACCAACAAAACCCTAAATACCAACCCTTTCAGCAACACCTGCGAAGCAGATGAAGTCTCACTCGAGGTAGAGGTAGGGGTGGTTGCATGACTCCATTGTCTGCAACCTTAGCTAGGACACATATATGTGATTGTAACACCTTAACAAAGCACTTAGCAATATAGATCATCAATATTTAACCAATATTTACTTCGCAAATAAAACCCTAATTACAGAGCATTGCAATATTCAACCAGATCTAGTATATTCAAGCACTAAGAACATCCACATAGGCCAGATCTAGTATTCATCCATACTCTTAAGCACATAGCATTAACATATCTATCTACCATTCATCTATATCGAAGCACTAAGCAAGTTAACATATAAACACATCAACACATCACACAAAGCAGAGAAACAGAGGATGTACATGGTTCACCCCCACCCTGGGGCTACGTCCACCAACTCTTCGTCTTCTTTATTAGCTTCTTCAATCAGTTACATGCACAGAGCCACAAAAACCCTACTCCGCAGAGGAAAGGATATCCACGAATCTCGCTAGTTCCTCCTACCCCAGGCTAGGTTACAACACTAAGCCTCTTCTCAATCTCTTACACTTGCTTGCACTGAGCTCTGCAAACCTCATACAGTATGAAAAAAAGCAATCTCTACTTAGCACTTAGCACTTTCGATCACACAGATCGAACTTGTAGGTCTTAGCACCCTCGACCTACTAGGTCTACTTCTTACATCACCTAGCTACCTATTTATACATTACAAAATGGTCCTAAACATGGGTAAACCCATGGGCTGACATTCCCATACCCATTACATAATCCCAAATACCAAAAAGGGCCCTAAAAGGGGTCGAGATCCCACAATCTCCACTTCGTCTTACACTCTGCCTTTGACAACCTGTTAAAGTCCCAAAAATAGGTCAAACCTGACCAAGGATCCTCAAAACTTGGTCAAGGGCCAACAGGCACCCAACACTCATCTGTGACTCATCCCGAGTCACTCTAATCTGGATAATTCTGCCTAAAAAACCTCGATCTTGGCTCGATCTGATTTGACTTGTTGCTATGCCACGACCTCCTGTTCAGGGAACTCCTGGATAACAACTTCGTTGACAGGTCTCTCTAGGCGTTGTTCATCTGCAATGACGACTTGCTCCAGTTTTGCTCCTTGGCCTTCGATATCTGTGAATAGATGGAAAGCCTCGTCCTGTATAGGTTGGAGCCTCTGAGTCACTTCCATGAATCTGCTCCGAATGGTGTGGTTCTGTTGTTGAGAACTGCATTGTTCTTGGGGTCACTTCAATATTTCAACATCTGACAGAGGCTTCAACTGTGCTTGTATTATTTCTTCTTGATACTTCGCCTCTTGGAGATATGACTCCAGTGTCTTCAGTTCTGGATTCTCAGTGAGTCGCTCATATGTCTGGGCACTGCGATCACTCAATTGCTTGCATTCCATGGCAAGGGCCTTTATTCTCTCAACTGTGCCTCGAGCAGTTTCATCTCTTTGATCCCTTACATCCTGCAGAGTGTCGAGCACTGTGCGGAGCTCTAAGTATGCTATTCTTTGTTGTAGCTGCTGGATAGCTTCTGCGAGCTGCTCTACTTGATGCATGACTCAGTCTTCTGCCTGTGGTTCTAAGCTTGTCACAGAGTGAAGTGCTATGTTCACTGCTTCTTTCACTTCGAGTTTCTCTGCGAGCAACTGTTCCTTTTCTTGCCACATCTGTGCTTTCTCCTCTTCCATTTTTTCCTGGAGAGCAACCTTCTCCTACTCTGCAACTTGGCATTCATCTATGAGTACTCCTTGCACTTGCTTCAAGGCATGGGTGGCTTGTTCTGTTTCTTCTTGTGCTCGACGAAGGCGATCTTCAGTTGCATCTTCTAGTCGGCGGAGTTGGGATGACTCATCTCCCAACTCTAGTTCTCCCGATGGCACGGACGCAATGGACACTGGGCGACTGGATTGAAGGGCCTGCTTTACCCCTCAGATTTGGACCTCAATTCTGTCGTACATTTCCTCCTTCTTGGCTTTTTTTTTCTCCACGGTTTACTGCGAGGCGTCATTTAGGGATGCTATGATGAAGTCAAAATCATCGGTAGTGAGTACATTTTGCATCTTGGTCACGGTGGCTCTGGATTTCTTCTGGGAAAAAGGTTTCATGGGAGAAACCTTCCTCTTCTTTAGGGGATTGGTCTCATCTCTAGGCGGTGTTACTTCACCTTTTTTTTTTGTTTAGCTTCTTTTCCATTTATCTCTTCTACTTCATCATCACCCCCTCAGTCAGGTGATACTGAAGCAATCTTGCCTGAGCCACTACTTAAGTCTTGTATCTCTTTAGTTTTATTTCTTCTGTTGTGTACAGGTGTATCATATTCTTTGTGTGTGGTCTATGGGCTGTCAAGGTTAGACATCTTTGCAGGGTCTGTAGGAATAAGGAGGTCTTCCAACCAATCCTTAGTGATCTCCTCAAGGTCCTCTTCTGTGATATTGTAGTACGACTGAAGTTCCTCCTTATGCTCGTTTGCTTGCACTATAATGTAAATGAAGTGTTGATCTGCACGAAACTTTATCAGGGGTTAGAATCTCTGTAGGGTGTTCGGAGTCATGCGAGGTTCAACTTTGATGGCTCTCTTTAGCTGGAGGTAATAAGTGTGAAAAACAACGTTCAACTACCACTGTTTTCTCATATCGCTCGAGTACCAGAGCATGGTGAGCTTCACAACAAGTAGCTCAAATGGCTCGATGTCCGGGAAGTTCGCACCTTTCGACATTTCCCAAGAAACAAACACGATGATGATTAGGAGCCAGCTAAAATGGAATACATAGCCTTGATCCTGTGCTTCGTGGCAGTCCAGTTCAAGATGATTAACTAGGTACTTCACCCAGTTCATTTGTATACCTTCCACACATTTCCTCGCGAGGTCAATGGCAAAGCTTGTGACCTGCGTGGGTTTGTTCTTTCGTACTAGATTCCCTGCAATTAACTGACATTCTAGGTGCACTACGCCATTATGGATGGAAGATACCTTGTAGCCTCGCGTCCCCTTCTCAACATCGTCGTATGTATCCTTGATCTTCTGTGCTAGTGCACGATTTGTGGCATTTCCTGGATAGAAGTTCTATGGATTAGGTCCTTTCATACTCAATCCTATGATCCTATGGATCAGTGTCGGATCGACTGTGATATGGCGGTCGAGCCATAAGTAGCCACCATGGTAACATGAGAGTAGTAGCTTGACACA
>SNQJ01S0008249.1:0-10150 GCA_010110895.2 Picea sitchensis
CAGTGAATGCAAAACAATTTGCAAACTTTGTTTGCTCTCCAAAGGAAGTTCCAAGACCGCCAAATCATTTTCCAACCTCCTTTTGACACCTGAGCATCGCTCAAGCGTCATTGCTTCTGTATTCTCTTCCCAGGGAAGTTCATCGCCAACTTCTGAAGGATAGGTGGATGTTAGCGTGTAATCTTTTGTTTCTTGATAACGCGGCATCCTACTTGACTGACTTATCCTGTTGAAGTCAAAGTCGAGAATTTTGTGGTTTTCTCCCACATTGGGTTTCCACGTAAAAGAATGGTTTATTGTGCATTGTGTGGATATGTTTATTATTGGTTATTATTCACTGATGGATGTTAATTTTATATGATAAAATAATATATTACCGATGAAATAATGAACATTGTTGAATAGGTTAAAGGAATATACATTGTGGTTAAAAGGATTAATAAGTTGTATAAATTTCTCATTATTGATTCACCCCCACTCTTAGTAACCCAATAGAGTAAACGCATTGACACTCACTATCATTCTATTCACGAGATTTTCAAGAATGGTAGCATTATGATACAATTTTATGGTTCGAAATAATAGTTAATAGATATCTTCACCAAGCCATTGGGAATAAATAATTTTGAATTTCAAGGACAACACTTAGGCATTGTTTGTACTGATTTTTGTAATGGTCAAAATTAAGGGTAGTGTTAAATGGAGTAGTGCCTCCCACTTACTTGACCAGGTTGATAGGAATCATAAATGTACTAGTTTAGATAGGTGGATATGGATTTATTAGGTAGGTGAGAAGATGGAGTGTTCTATAGAAATATCTCATTTTATGTATTTGCATTTTAGTTTTTTATATCAATATGGAGAAGAGATGAACACCTCCATTGTTGTGTGTGTATGATATGTTTTCAATTTCTTTCCTCTGCTTGAACTTGAACAAAAAACCACAACCAACCATAATTCATGTACATTTTGTACCTGTATATAGAAGTAGAATGTGAAAGTTTCTTAACTTGATTGAAGACAAAAAATACATAGAATTTTATATTTCAAGAGGAGCATTAACCTAGATGAATAAATGGATTTTTATAGTGTAACATACCCAAAATTCCACATAATGTTTTTTATTACTCTATAAATAAGGAATTGTTCTTCGACGACTCTTATCATGACAATGCATAATTAGGTATGTCCTTAAAACATGAGCTACACAATTCTCATCATTAAGTTTTGATGCAGGAGCATCTTTCCACCTCAACATGCACCAACAATGCAACACATCAATGGCCATTCAAGAAGGGATAAAGTCGCCAACCCTCTCATTCTGCCCAAATTTAAATTTTAAATGAATTAAATGTTTGGTGGGTCAAGGAAAGTCGAGCCCACGTGCTTTGAACATGATGAGTGTTCAATTTTCTTAATAGGTTGTGGGTTATATACATCCTAAGAATTGCATCAAATCTAAAGTTGTAAATGATAATTCAATGTAATTATCCTTAGTAGGTAGGCATTGTAATGTTGATTGGAAACCACTAGTGTAGTTTGGAGGGAAATCTCATTGAGCTCACTCTTGCATATATCAATGTAATTTATGCCCAAAAAAAGGTTGTTGTTTATGGGCTTCTTAAGATTGATCATAGAATCATTATACGCCAAGGAGAGGAGAGTAGAAGAGTTGGGACTTTGTTACAGTCCAACCTTGTACACATTTGCATATGACATTCATATTAATGGACGAAATTTTTTTCCTATATGTGAATCTATGTGTATGCCTATATGAGTTTTTGTGTTAGATATGAATGTTATCTATGTATTTATATGTTGTGACTGTGTGTAAATGTTTCATCTGTAGTAGAAGGATAGAATTTCATGTCTTTATATGAGCTTGTTTGAGAGTTTTGGGTTCTTTTAGGCTAGTGAAAGGAGTTCATGACAGAGTATCAGAAACTCTGTGAAGCCAATGCAAGGAGTGCATTCTTGAATTATGTTTTAAATTCAGGGAGAGAACCTACTAGGTGGGTACACCAGAATAATTTCAACCTCAGAAGGAACCTCAGAGTTATTGAACACTCTAGGGGAAATCCTATATAGAGAAAGAACAACCAAAGTTATTGAATACTTTGTAAGCTCAACAAGGAGTTCTTTGAGCAGGTGAAAGGAGTGTATAAAGTCAACACTTTTTTGAAGTGTCAGAGAGATTAAGCAGAGGCATAGTTGTTGAACACTTTGGGGAAGAGCTCTACAAGTGTGCTTTGAGTAGGTGCAGAGAGTGCATCGATGAGGCTGAAGAGTTTTGGACTCAAAAAATACTTATGCAAGGTGTGCACCAAGAGACCAGTCTTGATAAGGTCTCGAGTGAGACAAATGAAAGGAGTGTGCCAGAGGTAAAGTATTTTAGACTTTAAAAAGCTTAGGAGGAGTAGTGCAGTTTTGCAAAAAGACTCTGCAAGGTGTGTAGACGTCAAGAAACCTTTCTAAAGTCATATTCTTAAGACAACACACATTTCGTGCAATGTGAACCTATTCCAAGTTCATCAGCTCAGGAGGGAGCATTGAGCTTCTAGGAGGGCACTAGAAGACATATGGAGGAACAGGGGGCCAAGAACCTTAGGATTATAAGCATGTTTCAAAGCTCAGGAGAGAAGAAATGCAAGTGTACATAGAGGCAAACTTACTTCAAGTTCTAATGCTTAGGAGGTGTAGCACAAGTCGAGACTCCAAGCAGTCGGGATCGCAGGAGGATCAAAGGTTGTGGCCTTTGAATATTTTCAAAGTCCCTCATTGGAAGGGAAGAGTGCGGATAGCAGAGGAGAAGCTACAGGCATCATTGGATCAGACACTAGGATAAATATGGAATGTTAGATGTATGTCCAGGCAAGTGAAGGAGAGTGCTGAAAGAAATTAGATCCTAGCCTTTAGATCTGGGGGCAGAGACCAACAACCGTCAGATCTAGAGGAGTTTTGCAAAGTTTAAAACTTAATATCTTCGACACTTTTCCTACTTGGAGGTTTAAGGAGTGTGAGGAAGAAAGGATAGCCGAAGCCCAAAAGGAGCGAAGTAAATCTATGGCTATCGGATCTCGCGGGGAAACGCTTCACGCAATCCCACTTTTTAGTGCTAGAGAACTTTGGAGAAAATTCGAGGTGAAGTTCTATGAGCCTAGTATTCTGAAGGACTAGAGGCCTAAACACAATCCCATTCGTTGGATTCGAGGGAACGTGGCTTCTGATCAATGCTTTGTTGGTTTACTATTCGGGAGGAATAGTAGAGGAGGATTGAAGGACTCTTGGAGAGAGAAGTCCCGGAGTCCATTGGGACCATTGGTCCAAAGGACAGTTATCAGTAGATTAGATAATCTAGAGGATTGAGGGTACAAAGGTCTCAAGGGGAAGATATTGAAATATTCCCAAAGGCCTCACGGTCAAAGTATCATAGTTGTCTATCTAGAGGAGACGTGGAGGGTGGAGATTCACTCTGCCACATTGACGTTCAGTGAAGTGTAAAGATATGGAAACACGAAACTCCCCATAGCCTCGATCCTGAAACAAGATCTAGGTCATTCATCGGTCATCCCTAGAACCATTGAATGCATGTAGAAGCAGGTAATACCTTCCAAAGTCTGGTCCGCTAGAAAGATCTACCAATCGTCTATTTGAAGGAAAGCACATGGAGTTCTGATTCATAGCTCCTACTGCAGAACACTTTGGGAGCTTGCAGAAGTGTTGGGCGCCAAACTTTATGAAGCCTGAAAGTTTAGCACCCTTTGGGTTAAGCCAATTTTCATAGACTGGGGTAGTATGAGGAAAGGGGCTTAGCGAAGGGAGCTAATGCTTGTGTAATTCAAAAATTTTAAAAGGAAAAAACCTCGGGAAAGCACCCGCGGGTTTAAAAGAACTCATGCCTTAGGAAGAAACAGGCATGTGTAAACTTGTTTGGGGGTCCAACATGGGCCATAAGAGTCAATCCAACTCCAGTTCTTGAACGATCCTAGACTGGGAGGTCAAGAAGCCCCAAGAGGAAGAGGGTGTTTGCATCAAGTGGTATAAGAGCCATGAATTGTGCTTTGTGTGAAAGAAGGTTTTAGTCTGATACCATCAAGTGGTATGAGAGTGTGTTTTTGTTTGCAGAAAACAGGAAAAGGTTAAGAGAGATAGAGTATTGATGCTCTATGTGTGAATATATGTTTGCAAGTGTGGAGTAGACATATGATATCTAGGTGGGATGCAAAAGAAAATATGGAGGTTCTCTCAGTTGCAGAGTAATTAACCGACAACCAGGTGGGCTGAAGGAAGATAGAGATGGCTACTGAAGAACATAGTTGTGGTCAGGGAGAAGACTGCTCGTAGATAAGCATAGTAGAGATGGATAAAGAGCTCGAGGAGACAAGAGAAAAAATGGAGAATATGATGTTGAAGATGCAATAAGAAGCACAAGGAGGCTGGAGGAATGAGTGGCCCTTTGGGAGGAGAGAAAGGTATCATATCCAACATTTGTTGGCTAGGAGGCCGCAACAGTTAATGAGGAGGTGGATGAGGCAAGTTGAAAACCTCAGTGACATGGAGGAGCAAGTTTTCATTTGCAAGCCATAAGTTGGAGAGAACCTCAATGATGAGGAGGAGAAGATATTAGTTAGATATCTCATGAGTTTCTAGGAGGGTAGAAGTGAAAATTCAAATTTCTAGGTGGGAAATGAAGAGAGATCTATTGAAGATATCATGAACTACTAGGTAGGTAGAAGAGAACGTTCAGATTTCCAGGTGGGAAATGAAGGGAGATTAATTGATGATCTCTTGGACTGCTAGGAGGGAAGAGATGAAATTTCAAATTTCCAGTGGGAAAGGGAGATGAAATGAGACTGTCTGAGAGTCTCAAGATATTAGAAGAGACTTCAGTCTAGAAAGGAGTGCTAATAGTTGAAAGGGAGGAAGAAGAAAGGCCTCATCTATGTGGAGATTCATATGGTATTGCATAACATGTGAATGAATATGATGAGAAGTTAAATAATTCAACCCTAGAGGAGGAATATCAAAGGAGTGTTCTGATCATTGGAAGAATCAAAATATTCCTGCCAAGAAGGCAAGTAGAGGCTAGTGTACAAGTTTTAGGTGCAGAAAAAGAAATAGAACCAGTTGTGACTATCATAGAGGAGAAGGAGTAGATATTGAAGTCATCCCTAGTAGTAGATGAAGAGGAGCATTCATATGACATGCTCACCCCATGGGAGAAAGAATTGAAATTGTTGGAGGATTGGTTATGCCATCCATACATAGAGGTAGAATCCTCGCAGGAGACATTCATGCAAAGTGAAGGAGAATCCTAGTCTAAGGAGAAATTGGATGAAGTTGGAGTTTTGCCAGCACAAGAGGAGGCAGGTGAGTTGGCAAAAGTGAAACTATCATAGGAGACAGTTGGGATACAACTTAGTGATGAGGCTGCATAAGTTGAGTCTATAGTAGAGTGGAAAGCTAATTCTTTAGGAGATGAAGACAACATGGGAGATCAAGATGATATGTTATTTAGCTTATATGGAGAGGAGATGCAGCCGGAGAGTAGGCTACAAAACAAGAGCCAGTGTGTGAGCCAGTTGGACAAGGTGATCGAGGATATGAGGACGTTGATGCTGATATCAACAAAGGAGATAGTTAGGAGAAGGAAGATGAACAAAGGAGGACCTAGAGAAGCAGCAGGGAAACAACAGTAGCAATGTGGTAAAGGAGCAAGTGGACAACTTCAAAGAGAGGTTTGGGATCCAGGAGGGTTTCAAAAGAGAAGAGGGGCTCATGAGTAGGAGCTCATGATTTTTCCAGTAGTGGAGTATGATGCAGGAGCATCTTTCCACCTCAGCATGTGCCAACAATGCAGTACATCAATGTGCATTCAAGAAGGGAGATAGGTGCCAACCCTCTCATTTTTTCGAAATTAAAATTTTAAATATATTAAATGTTTGATGGCTCAAGGAAAGTCGATCACATGTTCTTTGTATAGGATGAGTGATAAATCACCTATATTAGGCTGTGGGTTATATACATCCTAAGCATTTCCTTGGATCTGAAGTTGTACATGATCATTCAATGTAATTATCCTCAGTAGATAGGCATTGTAATGGTGATTGGACAACACTAGTGTAGTTTGGAGGGAAAGCTCATTGAGATCCCTCTTGCATATATCAATGTAATTTAAATTTTATTCCCAAAAAAAGGTTGTTGTTGATGGGCTACTGAAGATTGATCATAGAATCATTGTAAGCCAAGGAGAGGAGAGGATAATAGTTGGGACTTTGTTACATTCCAACCTTGTACACATTTTTATATGACATTCATATTAATGAAAGAACATGTTTTCTTGCATGTGAATATTCCTATATGATTTTATGTGTTTGATGTGAATATTATCTATAGATTTATATGCTGTGAATGGGTGTAAATGTTTCATCTGCAGTAGAAGGATATAATTTCCTATATTTTTGTGAGTTTGTTTGAGAGTTTTGGGTTCTTTTAGGCTAGTTAAAGGAGTGCATGATATAGTATTGGAAACTTTGTGAAGCCAACGCAAAGAGTGCATGCTTGAATTATGTTTTGAATTTAGGGAGAGAACGCCCAAGGTTGACATACCAGAATAATTTCAACCTCATAAGGAACCTTAGAGTTACTGAACACTCTAGAGGAAATCATGTGCAGAGAAATCACAACCAGAGTTACTGAATACTCTGTAAGCTCAACAAGGAGTGCTTTAAGAAGGTGCAAGGAGTGCACATAGCCAAGACCTTTCCAAAGTGTTGGAGAGATTGAGAAGAACCAGATTTGTTGAACACTCTGGGGAAGACCTCTTCAAGTGTGCTTTGAGCAAGTGAAAATAGTGCATCAATGAGCCTCAAGAGTTTAGGAATCAAGAAAATACTTGCACAAGGTGTGAACTAGGCCAACACTTAGACCAGGGTTAAGAAGATCTCAAGGGAGAAAAGCACAAGGAGTGTAAAGTATTTTAGAATTTAAAAAGCTCAGTAGGAGTAGTGCAATTGTGCACAAAGACTCTGCAAGGTGTGTAGAGGTCAAGAACCATTTCTAGGGTCACATTCTGAAGACAACACAGATTTTGCATAGTGTGAACCTATTCCAAGTTCATAAGCTCATGAGGAAGAGCTTTGATTTTCCAGGAGGGAACTAGAAGACATATGGAAGAGAAAGGAGTGAGAACCTTGGGATTTTGAACATGTTTCCAAGCTTGGGAGAGAAGCATCACATCTGTGCACAGAGGAAAACTTACTTTAAGTTTGAAAGCTCAGGAGGTGTAGCACAAGTCGAGACCCCAAGTATTCGGGCTCGTAGGAGGATTAAATATCACAACCTTTGAATCTTTTCCAAGTCCCTCATCGAAAGGGAAGAGTGCATAAAATGATAGAGAAGATACAAGGGTCATTTAATCGACCGCCAGGAGAAATATGGACCATTAGATCTATGTCCAGGAAAGCGAAGGAGAGCACAGGATAAAATTGGATCCTAGCCATTAGATCTGGGGGTAGACATCGATAGTCATCAGATCTGGAGGAGTTTCACAATGTTTAACCCTTAAGACATTCAACACTTTTTCTATTCAAATATTTAAGGAGTTTGAGGGAGCCAAGATATTTGAAGGCCCAAAGGAGTTAAGTAAATCTGTAGCCATCAGATCTCACGGGGACATGCATCAAAGTCCCATCCTTCTTATTAATGATTAAAAATGGTTCTCCCCAAGATGAAACACTTGGTCTGATATATTCCTTATCCAGTAGTTCTTGAAAATGAATTTTCAATTCTGTTAATTTGGGTAGGATCATCCTATAAGGTGCCTTAGATACTAGGGAAGATCCAAGTAGTAGATCAATAGAGAAATCTATCTCTCTCCTTGGAGGTAGTTCTGATATTTCATCTACAAGCACATCTCTAAACCCACATAGGACTATAAATTCTTCTAGACTTGGTTATCTTTATTCCCTTAGGAGGTTAGTTACTTGTACAACATAACTTTGGAAACCTTTGTTCATACATTTCTTAAACTGCATGGTTGATATTTGGCTAAGGGAAACTGGTTTTCTGATCCCTTGTATCATCCTAACTGTGTTTTTTCAATCTATGTACACAAATGACTTTTCATAGAAGTGTAATATGACTTTATGTTTTTCTAACCAGTCCATTCCAATGATTAAATCGTAAGATCCCAAAGGTAAAACGTTCAGATTTAACTTTGTTCTTTGACCATGTGGTCCATGTTGATAGTTGTACTAACCGGGACTTAGCATGCTTTACTTTATTTAGTTTGTTAAATTCAACTAAAGTGGGAGTAATATTGTAACATCCCCAGACACCCACAGGCCAGGGCATGTTACCTTCAAGCCCACCCTTGGACTTCATACTCTTATCGATACCTTATTTAATTAATAAACACACATAAGATAAAAGATTTAAAGACATGTACAACAATATCCAGCAAGTGTACATAATCTAAGATTTATTTAAACGATAATTAAAATACACAGTGAAATGCATTCATACACAGATAATAATATCACAACAAAGAGCACTTATCTTTATAAAAAGGTGACACCAACTAGTTGTAGACCAAGGACATTCCACCCAACCGTAGACACCATTGCTCCAAATCTCAACATCAGTGTCACCCCCAAGCCAGGGCTATGAATGTTAGAAAAACAGGACCATGGAGAAATAAAACAAAACAAATGCGGAAACAGAACACAAAAGATGCACAATACAATAGAGACATAGATTTACGTGGTTCACCCAGTGTGGGCTACATCCACCAGAGAAATTGCCAAGTCCTTCCTTTATTATTATCCAACATATGAAGGGACACAACCTACAACAAACCCGTTGTAACTTCCTCTTCTTTCTCTCACAGTCTCCTATCTCAGAATACAATATTCACCATCAATCATAGCCACAATACATTTCCCTCATAAAAGAGGGTTTCCTTCTAGGGAAAAAACCCTAACATAATTTCTACCGTTAGATCTATGACCTTATAATGAACGATCCAGATTTACAATGAAATTACAATATACATTTACAAGGCAATTTTTTCTTCGGGGGACGCTTGCCCCTAGACCCCCTAGCCAGGGGGATAGCCCCCCCGGACCCCGCAGAGGGGGTACGCCCCCTCTGCACTCCCTCACGTGGAAGAGTGTACATACTTATGGGGTTTAAATACTTCATGGGGTATAAACACGGCTGACAGTAAAATACCTCTGAATCAAGAAGATAATCAGGCTCCAAAACCAACAATCTCCCACTTGGAGACTTATATCAACAATTCCATCGTTGTTGTGTATGTTGGACTCTGAAACTTCTTAGACCTGGAAAATTTCTCATCTTCATCTTCATTCTTGGTGACCAACTAAAACTGAGCAAGAACTTAGTTTCTCCCTGGCTACTCCCTTTGCTAACATGTCTGCAGGATTCTGGCAAGTGTGTATCTTTTCCAACTTCAAATTTCCATCTTCCAAGGCTGATCATATGAAGTGGTACCTCAACTCTATATTCTTATTCTTCGAATGGAAGGCTGAGTTCTTTGCAATATGAATGGCACTCTCACTGTCACAGTACAACCTACTATTCTCTTGCTTTTTTCCCAATTCCTCCATAAACCTATGCAACCAAATCATCTCTTTACTAGCCTCTCTAGCAACAACATACTCTTCCTCTATTGTTGAAAGTGAAAAAACCTTTTGCAGTTTCGAAATCCAACTTACTGTTGTTCCACCTATAGTAAAAACATACCCTATGGTATTCCTCCTGCTATCTTTATCACCTGCCATATCTGAATCAACATATCCCTATAGAAAAGTGTTTGAACCTCCAAAACATAATGTATGAGCAGTAGTACCTCTCAAATACCTGAGAATCCACTTCAATGCCTCCCAATGTTCTTTACCTGGATTGTTCATATACTTTCTCACAACTCCCACTGCATGTGCAATTTCTAGTTTTGTGAAAACCATTGCATACGTCAAGCTACCAACTGCTGATGAATAAGGGACGTTGGACATGTATTCTATCTCCTCCTGTGTCTTGGGACACATTTCCTTAGTTAATTTGAAATGGTTGGCCAAAGGTGTACTAACTGGTTTTGCATTCTGCATTCTAAACCTCTCCAACACAT
>SNQJ01S0008249.1:10160-31134 GCA_010110895.2 Picea sitchensis
ATAGAGACACAGATTTACGTGGTTCACCTAGTGTGGGCTACGTCCACCAGAGAAATTGCCAGGTCCTTCCTTTATTATTATCCATCATATGAAGGGATACAACCTACAACAAACCCGTTGTACCTTTCTCTTCTTTCTCTCACAGTATCCTATCTCAGAATACAATATTTTCCATCAATCATAGTTGCAATACATTTCCCTCATAAAATAGGGTTTCCTTGTAGGGAAAAAACCCTAACATAATTTCTACCGTTAGAGTTGTGACCTTATAATGAACGATCCAGATTTAGAATGAAATTACAATATACATTTACAAGGCAATTTTTTCTTTGGGGGACGCTTTCCCCCAAACCTCCCAGCCGGGGGGATATCCCCCCTTGACCCTGTAGTGGGGGTACCCCCCTCTGCACTCCCCCGCGTGGAAGAGTGTACATACTTCTGGGGTGTAAATACTTCATGGGGTATAAACATGACTGAAAGTAAAAGACCTCCGAATCAGGAAGATAATCAGGCTCCACAACCAACAATGAATCCACAAGGATGGTTCCAAAGTGTACTTGGGTTCTCAAACCAGTCATCTCTCAAGATCTCACAGGTTTCCCAAAACCCACAACAATCCAAGTATCCAACTCTCTTCTACCCAGCCTGTATCACCCAAGAGAATGGACCTAAACCATTCTCTGCCACGCAATTGCTCAGGCAATCCTTCTCCTTTTTTCAGAGCCTCCAGCACAACTAGTAGAGAATCTCAATGATGGAACTCTCAGGACTCACAATTGTGAGGAAAATAGGGCACATGACAATGCATCTTAGACATGCAAGCCCCAAGGCATCCCTGGATTGCACCATCAACCATTAATACCAACTATCCCATGGATAATTCTCAGAAGTTACTTTCCCTTTACCAAGCCAAGACGCAGGTGAGGATGGATTAATGGATGGGTAAGTGAGTGCATGGAAGGGTGTGAGGGAAAGAACAGGATAACTCACAGGTGATGGAGTGGACGAGCCAACGACCAACAACCAACCCCACAATCAGACTAGGGATGGGTTTAAGTATTTTCGTGGGGAAATCAAGAACCTCCTGACCTTCCACAAGAAGCTCACATAACCGATCCCCTCCCTTAGACAAAAAGGGTAATTAACATAGGAATAACCATTTATCCCCTCAATCCCCCTCTCTTCTGGAATCATTGTTGGATATATTGTCATTGATGTCAACAGTCGATGTGATGATTTGTTGTTAATGATGAATTACCATAGACAAGATTGTCATTGATGTCAAGAAGTATATTAGTTAGCAGAAGATGTCAAACAATATGCAGAGATCAAAAGCTCAGAAGGAAAAATGTAGTACATTAGCAAATGCAGAAATAGGATGAAGGAATTCGTGATTATTGTTGATCACGATAGGATCAACAATGTTCCTATGATAAAAGATCAAGTGGGTTAGCGAGTGAAGATCAAATCTTAGAAGAGATGGCGAAATGAGTTTCAGAAGAAACATTGGATGACCATTCAAACGGTATATAATGACTGATGTCAAACAAAGATTAAATCTCAAGAGAGTTAATGAATGAAGATCAAAAGCTCAGAAGAGATGGCGCGATAAAACTTAGATTAAATCAATACCATCGGATCTGCAAGCCAGATCAATGGTAGGGATGAATTGCAGTGAGCGAAAGAAAAATTAAACTACTGACTAGTTACAATCCCACAATATGTCTAGATCGTTAGATCTCATAGCTTCAAATATTTATGATCAAGTTTGAGTTGAAGGACAGGATAAGCGGGGAAAAACAATTGAGAATTCAATTATGCGAACTCCAGTGAGCCGTTAGATCACTTTCGAGTGGAAGGATAGGATAAGCTAGCAAAGCTGCAATGCAGAAAGATCGAGTCATCGATCTAAGATCCTGATCAATGAACAACATATGTTTCAAGTATAAATATGTGAGGAGGTTACGCTCTAGAAGGTTTGAGATTTGAAATTCCCAAAATGCGAATTTCCATCAACCGTCAGATCATTTCAAAGTGGAATCTAGCAAAGTTGCATCACTTGTAGATTGAGCCATTGATCTAAGTTCATGATTGACGAATACTATTTAGTTCAGATCTAAAGTTGCAAGGAGGTTACGCTCCGGATATTTTGAGATGTGAAATACCCGAAGCTCGGAAATCCGAAATGAATAAGGATCGTTGGATTTGGAGAAAATACAAGGACCGTTCGATCGGGGCTATTGGTCAGCAGACCACATCAGAAAGGATGTGTGGAAGACCACATCAGCAAGGAAACGTGGCAGACCATGTCAGAAGACCATGCCAGCAAAAGACATATGGAAGACCACATCAGCAAGGATATGTGGCAGACCACGTCAGAAAATACACATGGAATAATCAGATGATGACAAGTGTCAAGAGGAAATTGGCTCATGCCATGTCAACAAGTGACGTAAGCAAGTTACATCACTCCGAGAGATTTACTTCGGGAGTTTCAAATGTGAAAATTCACGAAGTCCCAAAGGACAAAGATCTGAAGTCAATGTCAGCCATCGATCTAAGATACATCGGGAGTTAGGACAACTGTTAGATCCAGGAGAAGAACATGTGACACATCAGGATCCACATCAGCAAGACTACGTTAGGAAGGACACATGGTGCAATCCACCAATGACAAGTGTCAAGATTGATTTGGCATTTAAGGTACGTGCAAATCACAAATCTGAGTGGCATGTGGCAGCTACTAGGCTCATGACATGCCATCAAGTAATGTAAGTAAGTGACATCACTCCAGAGGAAAGAAGGGGTTTGAGATTTGAAATCTCTGAAGTCCGGAGACCCAAAGGAGATCTCGATCGTTGATCCCAAAGCGACACGTGTCAGTGGATTGTCAGCTCCAAAAGATTAACGTATGGAGGAAAGAAGGGGTTGAGACTCAAAATATTTGAAGTATTGAGATCTAAAGGAGATATTGACCATCGATCTGATGATCGGGTGCATTCTCAAATGTTGAACAAAATATAATGGAAGGATAGCATATGCATAATAGACAAAGTTGTGGAGTAAAAGGTCGCCATCCATCTCATTGATTAATTAAGTCATGACTGTTGGATTAAGCAATGAAGGATAGATGTAAGGATCAAATATAACCATTGATCTGGTTCTGACATATGAATGTGAATCATCTGATCTGTTCGACGATATTGTATTCGAGATTTGAAAGTTTGGAAGTCACAAAGTCCCGAAGGGCAGAGTGTCAAAGTTACAATAGTCATCCATTTTAGGAGAATGAATTATCATGGTCATTGAATTGATAATCACTCAGGCGCTCGTCTCACCTCACGTGAAGTCACCACCGTTGGTCATATGGTAAATATATTTGAAAGGAAGAAAGCAATGAGTCGCTTAAATTTTTAAGACTGTGGTTCTATGCCATTGATCATATGAATATGGTTTGAAGGAAGCATCAATATCTGTTATCACAGAGACAAAGGAATTCAATCCATGCCTGTGATCGATTTGTGAAAGGAAAGGGCAGAATCGAGTTTACTCTCTAGTGGGAGAGTAGGATCGATTGATAGCGACATCAAATAGACCACTTGGGTTTCATTATCCAAGGGGAGAATGGGGTCGATAGGTGGAAACAAATCGACCGCTTCGGTTGCAGTATCTAACGGGAGAGAGGGATCAACCAAATATGGGATCAGATCAACCACTTTGTTAACTGGCTCAACTAAGGACGTGACCAGATTGATGATGTGATAAACTAGACTAACTGATGAAGGGATCAAGGCAACCACTTTGGCACTCATTAGAGGAGGAGTGGGATTGACCACATTGGCACTCTTCAGATGAAGGGTGGGACTGACCAATGATGGGACTGGATCAATCGCTTGGGTTTCACTTTTTAGATGAAAAGTGTGGTTGATCGATTATGGAAATGGATCAGCTACTTTGGTTATTGGTTCAACCAAGGATGAAACTTGATTGACCACCTGATCAACTAGACTGACCAGGGATGGAACTGGATTGACCATTTCATCAACTAATGATGGGTTGGGGGAAATATTACGATAACCAGTTGGAAGTTGAAGATTTTCCAAAAGAGAATAAGCCTCATCCATACAACGACAAAGGTGAGAATAATGATCACCTCCGCATAACATACAAGGAAATTTGACAATTTTCTTCTTCTTACCAACCTTAACGTCACTAGTTGACGGGGCATCACCATCATGTCTAGCATAGGCCGATGATGTGGAGGACCACATTTCTAAGACCTTGGGAATACCAGGGAAATTCCTCATAAAGTGGTCACCCTTACAAAGACTGCAAAGGAATTTGGGTTTCAGATTCCTCATTTTAATCTTGTCGACCTCATCAACACTCCCAGTACAATTAATAGTAGCTAGTTGTTGGGATCCAACATATGATATGGTTGGAGGCTTGGTCCTTTTTAGGTTCTTCTTCTTCTTCTCTTTCAGTTTCTTCTTCTTCTTATCAACTTAGCTACTTGCTTTAGAGTTTTCACTAGGCGAAGAAGGAGAAACGGAAGGAGACTTAATTGGTGAAGAAGGTGGAAATTCGACATGAGGTTGATGTGTGAGTGGTGTACTTACATATGAAGCATTAGGTGCAACTAAAGTAATGGGAAGATTCAAGATCACAGGAGTGGGGAACAACCAAATCGGTAATCCGATGGTGAGTCCCGGAAGACTTAGTGCGACAATGTATGGAGGACCAATGTTTCCAAAAGAAGGAAAGGTGAACGGTTCCTTGGGACAAAGGGTTCCTCCATTGGTACTCCCAGAAGTTGATGCCATTAATACTGACTTGACCTAAGTTCCATTATGTAAAACAAACAACACACTCTATGAATCTAAGAAGAAAACAATCAAATAAAACTTCCCACAATGAAACCACTAGTTGGTGATGAAATCCAATGTCACGAAGTCAATATAGGAAGGGGCGGAGATAGAGCAGGTGGATCAGTTACATTGGTGACCTTCTTAACGGACTTATGCCTTGCTGCAAGCTTCCATGTAGTAATTGTGGATTTACCTTCCAAGGATCCCGAGTGATTTTGGCCAATGTCTGTTCCAGGTATAGTGAGACTTCCCTTCACCGTTACCTTGTGCAAGACTATGAATATTATGTCTACTAAGGTCACCAAATCCCAGTCATCCCCTGGGCGAGTACATTCGGAAGTCCAGTCCAAATGTATGGGCATGACAATAAGTCTAAAATCCTTCAAGAGAATTGAGGAAAAGTGGGCCGGTAGAACTCCAGAGGACCCCGAACGGATTCGAATTTCACGAAGCATCGAGACCAAATGAAGACAGTTGAACCTTAAGAAGAACCCCCAATATACGATATGACTACTATGAATGGTTAAACCACAGAGAGATAATCTTCGTAACTCTCCCGAACATGACCTCGTGCATAACCCCTATGTGAGAGGGGGATCCCAATAAGCTTATACAAAAATTGGATTTTCTCTCCCTATTGCAAGATCCTAAGTTTGTTTGAAAGCTTTGGAAAGTTATCCTTTCAACCTATTCCAAAGCCCTACACCTTAAGCTAATGTAGGTTTTCTAATAGAAAATGTGAAAATGTCTCACAAATTTTAGTTTAGCGCTTGATTTTAAGGCTGTTGTTTACTCAACAGGAAAATGGAGTGGACTAAATGATGTTTTGACCGACTCTAAACAATGCAAAGAAATGAGAATGCAAATATTGCACTTCGATGAAAGCTATATTATGAGAAGGAGAAAAATTCTATCATTCCCAAATGCATAATGTCCCAAAATGTTTATTAAACTCATCAATGTCAAGATATTCAAGAAATGATTCAAAGATTCTATACACCAATACATGATTCTTGCCCCCCCCCCCCAATTTTTAATATTTTAAGACTAAAAAATGCCAAAAACCATGCAATTTCGCTACTTCAAATGCAAACTAATTTCACTACCCAAAAGAAAGAATGCATATATATTATTTGTTTTATTCTAATGTATAAATAAATTAAATACAAATCCTTCGATGCTCTACTACTTTCAATCAGGAGAAAGAGTCCTATGCGGATGCAAAAGACACAAAGCAAAAAGGCTACAAACAAAGCATGCACTCAAGGCAGTGAGGTATGGAAGAAAACAAGTAGAAATTTGTTCTTCCAAGAACATAATCAAGGATTCTACAACCAATCAATCATTTGAAGGAACACAATAAAATGCAGAGAAGAATCCAAGAAAAGACAGGGAGAAAGAGAAATCACTCAAAATTGTCCTCACAAAACAAGCAGCTAGAAAAGGCAATTTCACATTTCTGAAAATTTTTCAAGCTCCAATCAAGAAAATAAGGGGTGATAAGAATAAAATATCAACCTAAATAACTTCACTAAGCAATCACAAAGCCTGGTTAAATACTTCCACAAAACAGGCTGAGACAATCTGAGCAGAAAAGAGAAACAATCCTCCAAAAAGGAGACCAACACTCCCTGTCTCAAGGGTACAGAGCATTGCAACACTCCCTAAAGAACTATAGGGGAGCTATGATTATATATCAGCACTCTGATATGGCCTAGGGGGGGTGTTAATCTTCCCAGAAACTCAAAAAAGAGCTAAACAATTTGAAAAAAAACTCACCCAGAATGCACATAAATTGGTGAAATTGCTAGTGAAGATGGGAGAAAGGTAATGGATCATGAAAAAATAGTAAAACTGATCTAAAAGGTGGGAAAAGGGAAGGGAAAATCAAAGGAAAGACAAATATATTTCGATCCCCAGTGGAGTCGCCAATTTCTGTTATAGGAAAATTCCCCTGTGGACAGGTGAATTGCCTCTTGGATATTAGACCCCTATGACCAAGACAGAAAGGTACTAACTTTGGATACTAATATTCCTTTATAATAAGTTAAAATAATCAAAGAATAAAGGGAATAAGGTATGAGTAACTTTTATGAAGTTTTTCCTCGCCCAATATGGGTTGATCTTGATCTCCAATCTCTTCAACAAACCCTGCAATCTAGTGAACAACATAGACAAAACATATTTCCTATTCTACCTTGATTAGCTTCATACTAGATCTATCCAAAAGGAACAATTCCATGAGAAATACACATAAAATTGAAGGAAACAGGCCAATCACATATATATTAATGAGAACAAAGCAAATTACTTACAAATGTAGATGCAAATGTAGCAGCCTCACCAAGATCTCCTTGTCCAACCCCTTGCTCAAATGATCCACAAAAAAAATGACTATGCTTCACTAATTATATCCCTTATGAGATCATAAGTTTGATGCCTTCAATGTCCCTCCCTTTCACCATGAGGAGGCCTCCTTAGATAGGCTTGGATATGCCTAACCACTTTATATATTATTGGGATAGGTTGAGGATATTTCTCCATTAGTTGTGGATCCTTCCTAAGATCCAACCTCGAACTCAGATTCGAATCAAACTGACTTAAGAGATAAGGGGGATCTTCCCTTGATTTTCTCAACAGCACAATGCTCCCCCAGAATGGTGCACAAAGTGCTACAATTCTCCCCCAAAGGAGGACAATGAGTGATAGCACGCCTTGACAATGGGTAGGGGAGCGTTGCCCTTCAAAAATGACTTTTAAGTGGTCTTTTTCATGGAAAAATATTTGTACTTTATGTCAAGTGATTTCTCCTTCTTAAACCAGTCTCTAAGGGTTTCTTTCAAGTGTTCCTTGTGATTTTGTTCGAGACAAGACATAGGCAAGATGACAGTATGATGTTTGTGACACTTGTAATGACAAAAATAGGTCATCATTGAAGTGAGTAATTTTGATGTGTAACAACAAGTATGACTCAGGTTCTTCACGTTTAAGAAATAAAAGAAACACTACAAAATTTAGAAGATCAGATCAAGGAAGACATCCAGAAGCTATTCATACACCTCAAAGCAAGTTTGGAAGAGAGACATCTTCATGGATGAATCAAAGAAGGTATGAGAGTGTTTTTAACGGTTATTGTTTTTCTTGTAATGAATATGGTCATGAAGCCTTGGATTGTAGGCATCATGGAAGAAAACAATTTGGTAGGTTCAACAACAATATAAGATGTTGGAACTACAATCATGTTGGACATATTGCTACATAGTCTTACACTATGAGATGCTACAGTTGTGGTGGATATGGCCACAAAGCCAATAACTGTTGGAACTCAAGAAAACAATCTATGAGAAATGCTTCATACAATATGACAAAAGGAGTAAATGGAACATGGAAGAAAAATGAAGTTGCAGTAATATATGATCAAAGAAAAAAGATCAAGAAACCAGGACACTCACAGATGTGGATAGAAAAGACTGAACAAGTGAACATGAGTGAAGTTTGTTGTTGCAAAAAGAATGTCATTCATATGACAAGTATAGTATAAAATTTCTTAGACAACCCTTAGAGCAATGTACAGTAAAGAAGCGTCTTGGATAAAGATAGATACATCTGGTTAGAGATCGATGAGAATCAATGGGCAGATCCAAGAGTTGTTTGAATAATATGAGATACAATTGCACAGTGTTCCATTAGGACAATGACATCTGCAGAAGCAACATTATGATGTACAAAATGAGGTACATGACATCCTGTAGAGATAACAAGAGGAAAAAACATGTCAGAAAATGCTTCCCTTTTAGAAACAAAGGGGGAGAAAAATCAGTAAAAACTCAAGGGAAGTTTTGGTTAGTAAATAAGAAAGTAATTAGATTAATTTTTGAAAAGACTCGATCACTACAAAAATTGGTATCAAGAAGACTACTCATATGAAACACAAAAATCCCAATCAACTGAGATAAGAAGTTAGTAAATTAATAGGGTAAGAAACCTTGGAGGGAAGAGATACCTTTTCAGAAACAAAAGGGGAGAGTATTCAGAAGAAGAGAGAGAGCATAATGACAGGGGGAGTCACTCAGTTATGGCAGGAAGAACATAATTTCAAGAAGTGTTACCCAAGTTCATATTCTAGTGAGTAACATACAAGGATTTACCACAGGAGGAAAAACCCTTTGCCATTGATGTCAAAGGGGGAGATAAACTTCATAAAAGGAAAACTTCATAAGAGGAAAGCATCATCAAAGGGGGAGTTTTGTATATGAATTTAGTGGGTTTCCCTCAATGAAAAAGGGGGAGATTGTTGGATATATTGTCAATGATGTCAACATTCGATGTGATCATCTGTTGTTAATGATGAATTACCATAGACAAGATTGTCATTGATGTCAACAAGTATATCAGTTAGCAAAATATGTCAAACAATATGAAGAGATCAAAAACTCATAAGGGAAAATGCAGTACGTTAGCAAATGCAAAGATAGGCTGAAGAAATTCGTGATTATTTTTTATCACTATAGGATCAACAATGTTCCTACAATAAAAGCTCAGGTGGGTTAGAGAATGAAGATTAAAGCTCAGAAGAGATGGAGAAATGAGTTTTAGAAGAAATGTTGGATGACCAATCAAACAATATACAATGACTGATGTCAAACAGAGATTAAATATCAGGAGAGTTAAAGAATGAAGATCAAAAGCTCAGAAGAGATGGCACGATAAAACTCATATTAAATCAAGACCGTCGAATCTGCAAGCCAGATCAATGACAGGGATGAATTGTGGGGAGTGAAAGAAGAATTAAACTACTCGCCAATTACACTCCCGCAATCTGTCTAGATCATCAAATATCGTATCTTAAAAGATCTACAACTATGGTTGATCCAACAAATGACCAATTTAAGTCAGACTAAATCATGACTGTCGGATGCGCAATCGCCAAATATACAAAAGGGATGAATTGTGGAGATTGAAGGGAGAATTAAACATCACGCTTGTTCCAATCCCACAATTAGTCAGGACCATCTGATCTTATAGCTTCGAAGATCAACGATTGTGGTTAACTCACCAACAATGCACAACTTCCAATTGCGGAGTTTGGGTGACAAGTTAAATCACTCGCAAGTTGTGGTTCTGCAATAATCTGTGATCATGGATCTACTTCAATAATTTTCACAACTGTTGGATCACTTTTGAGTGGAAGGATAGGATAAGCGGGGGAAAACGATTGAGAATTTGATTATATGAATTCTCGTCATCCTTCAGATCTCTTTCGAGTGGAAGGAAAGGATAAGATAGAAAAACTGCATTGTAGAAAGATCGAGATTCGGGTATAAAGATGTGAGGAGGTTATGCTCCGGAAGGCTTGATATTTGAGATTCCTGAAATGCAAATTTATGTCAGCCATCATATCATTTCAAAGTGGAAGGATAGGATAAGCTAGAAAAGTTGCATCATTGACAGATCGAGCCATCGATCTAAGTTCATGATTAACGAACAACATTTAGTTTGTATCTAAAGTTGTGAGGAGGTTACGCTCCGGATAGTTTGAGATGTGAAATACCCGAAGCCTAGAAATCTAAAATAAATAAGGAACGTCAGATTTGGAGGACATACAAGGATCATTGGATCAGGGCTATTGGTCAACATACCACATCAACAAGGATGTGTGGTAGACCACATTAGAAAGGAAATGTGGCAGACCACGTCAGACGACCATGTCAACAAAAGGCATATGGAAGACCAAATCAGCAAAGATACCATGCAGACCATGTCAGTATCCCACGTCAACAAATACACATGGCATAATTAGATGATGACAAGTGTCAAGAGGAAATTGGCTCATGCCATGTCAACAAGTGACTTAAGCAAGTTACATCACTCCGGGAGATTTACTTTGGGAGTTTCAAATGTCAAAAGTCATAAAGTCCCGAAGGACGAAGATTTGAAGTCACTCTCAGTCATCGATCTAATATACACAGAGAGTTAGGACAAAATTTAGATCCAAGAGAAGAACATGTGCGACATGAGGATCCACATCATCAAGACTACGTCAGCAAGGACACTTGGCACAATCAAACAATGACAAGTGTCAAGATTGATTTGGAATTTCAGGTACATGCAAATCACAAATCTGAGTGACACGTTCCATCTACTAAGGTCATGACACATCATCAAGTGACGTAAGTAAGTGACATCACTCCAAAGGAAAGAAGGAGTTTGATATTTGGAATCTCTGAAGTCCGAAGACCTGAAGGAGATCTCGACCATTGATCAGAAAGGGACATGCGTCAGTGGATTTTTAGCTCTAGAAGATTGACGTGCGGATGAAAGAAGGGGTTGAGACTCGAAATATCCGAAGTCCGGAGACCTCAAGGAGATATCAACCGTCGATTTGATGATCGGTTTCATTCTCAATTGTTGATCAAAATAAAGTGGAAGGATAGCGTAAGAATAATAGATGAAGTTGCGGAGTAAAAGGTGGTCATCCATCTCATTGCTTTATTAAGTCCTGACCATTGGATTAAGTAATGAAGGATATATGTAAGGATCGAATATAACCATTGATCTAGTTTCGACATATGAATGTGAACCGTCTGATCTGTTCGGCGATATTGTATTCGGGAGATTTGAAATATTGGAAGCCATGAAGTCCCAATGGGTGGAGTGTGGAAGTTACGACAGTCGTCCATTTCAAGAGAATGAATCATGGTCATTGAATTGATAAGATTTGAGGCGCTCATCTTGCCTCATGCGAGGTCACTTCCTTTGGTCATATGGTAAAGAGATTTGAAAGGAAGAAAGAAATGTGTCGCTTAAATTGTGAAGGTTGTGGTTCTATGCCATTGATCATATGAACATGGTTTGAAGGAAGCGTTGATCTCTGTTATCATAGACACGAAGGAAATTGATCCATGCATGTGATCAATTTGTGAAAGGAAAGGGGATGCCAGGTGTAATGCTGAAGACCCGGATTGATGATCTCTGGTGGTCCCAAAAGTTATTGTAAATGAACAAGTTAGTTATAATGTGTTTAACAAGTCGCCTCAATAACTTAAACAAGTTTTGAGCATAAACAAGTATAAATACAACCATGATTGGTTCATTGTGAAGAGGTTCTTGTGGATGAAGAATGTCTTGTGAAGTGAAGGAGGTGGATCTGGACCTGAGGTGCACTCAAATATAAGACAAATGTAGAAGTGAAGAAAGTGAAAATATATCAGATGAAAGATAAAGCGAAGAAGGCATGAATCTTAGAGAGAATATGAAATGCGGTGATGAGAGTTTATGGTATACCTTTGATCATGAGATAGAATTGATTCAATAATGAATCACTTCTACTAGAGTTGGTTGAAATCTAGTTTGATAGACTGTGTTCTATCAGCAAGTTGGGTCTTGCTTGAGAGTTGGTGCTCTCCGAGGAGTTGGTGCTCCTTACTTCAGTTGGTTTTGAAACAAAATAGTTGGTGCTAGGAAAATTGTTATTATTATATTCACATATATTCATATAAATTATATACAAACATATGGTATCTTCTGTGTCCATTTTGATTATGATTTTATTGTTCTTAATCTGTTCAAATATGTTTTAAATGCTAACTTGTAAGAAGAAAAAGTTAGAATAGTCCACACACTAATTCAACCCCCCCTCTTAGTGTGGGTGGTGTGTTCAACAATAATATCCCCCTATAACTCTAGTCTTTGTCCATCTAGCAGCCAACGATGCATTTATTATTTTTATTTTTTTATGGCTGGCAGAATCAACAACTAGTTGGGCATGTACTTGCGTTACACGTGGTCGTGTTATCCAACTGCTACCACTATAACCTCCAAGTGTGGATAGTGGCCCCATGTGTTACACACTAGAATAGTTGGGGGGAGTTGAACTCGATACCTCTTTGGAACTTCATTTTCACGGCACTTGCCAATTAAGATGCTCCTCCGAGGGCTTTAAAAGTTGAAGGACATGGGGGTGGGATTTGATCCACTTATGTGTTCACGAGTCACGATACCATTTAATATAGTATCTAAGGGTGCAACCACACATTCGAACACTACCTCAAGGTTCCCCCATGGCTTCAAGTTAGGCCCTCATGGGAATCAAACCTTTCCCAATGGTGAAAAACTCCTCGCTTTCCACCATTGGATCCAACCCCTTTGGGCACGATGTGTTTATTATTAATAATGATCAAAACATTACATTTCTTGGGAATACTGGACTTTTCATAATTTTTGGGGCACTCAGGACTATCAACATTGTAACAATACATTATTTAAAATGGGGGTTCAAAACTTGGAGTGTTACATCCCCTCCCTCTTATTTTGGCACTGTCCTTAGTGCATATACAAAATAGAGATCAAAATCTCAAATTTATTCAAAAAGCTAGAGGTACTCTACCCACATGGCATCTTCATTCTCCCAGGTATCATCTTTAGGACCGTAGGAGGTCCACTGAAATTTTATCATCTCTATAACTCGATTCCAGATCATTTTGACTTTTTTGTCCAATACCCGCACTGGATGAACCTGAAAATATCCCTCTGTCTCTACCTGAATCAGATGCCAATCAATAACAAGATGCTATAAGTTGGACTTATTTTACACTGGAATAAGAAGAATGGGTTATCTCAATAGTCATCCATAGAAAGAAAGCCATATAGGACATTAGGGTGTGTATAAAATACAGATGCCTTCATTTTTCCTGTGTGCATGACCCTTTCCCAACACCTTTTATTGATGAGGTGCTAGAACAGGTTGCGGGGAAAGAATCTTACTCATTTTTAGATGGATTTTTGGGGTATCACCAAGTGAGGATTGTCGAAGAAGACAAAAATAAGACCACATTCACAATATAATGGGGGTCATTTGCATATAATGTGATGCCCTTCGGCCTAAAGAACACCCTTGCAGTTTTTTCCCGTATTGTAATAACATATTTTCGATAATTTATTCACAAGTTTATAGAAGTTTATATGGATGATTGGACGGTATGCAGTCTGCTGAAAGAACTTGTAGCACTATTGTGTCTGATGTTTGATCGATGTAAGGAATTGCAGATATCGTTGAACCTCAGAAAGTGTATATTATGTGTGACACATGGAAATTTGTTAGGCCACATAGTATGTAGAGAAGGAGTACTGGTCGACCCAGCCAAAATTGTGGTTATTGTTAACATGCCTCCACCTACGAGCGCTAAATAGTTTCACTCCATGCTAGGGTACACAGGGTACTATCGCAGGTTTATCAGAAAGTATGCAACTATTACTGCACCCCTAGAAAATCAACTAAAGAAGTCAGAGGTGTTATAGTGGATGCCAAAGTGTGATAAAGAATTACATATCCTGAAGGAAAAGCTCAACACAAAACCTATGTTGATATTTTTTAACTAGGAAAATGAATTTCATATGCACACAAACGCATCAGGTATTTCCCTAGGAGCCATATTAGCACAACCAAGAGATGGAGCCATGGATCATCCTATCTATTTTGCTTGCAGGAAGTTATCGCAAGCTGAGCGCAACTATACAACTATAGAAAGGGAGGGTTTAGATATGATTTACTCTCTATAAAAGTTTAGACATTCCTTGTTAGGCTCTCATTTTAAGTTCTTTACTGATCATTCTACGTTAAAATATCTAGTTAACAAGCTTATTCTAGAAGGAATAATTTTTTGATGGTTGTTATTGTTTCAGGAATTTTCATTTGAAGTGATCATTAAACCTGGAAGATGTAACATGGGGCCTGATCACCTGTTCTAGGTTGAGTCCATACCAGAATACCTGGAAAACATAACCGTCTTTTTATGTACATGGGCCTTCCCAGAAACATACTTCGCAACTCATAAACATCATATGGTTGTTAGAGTAGTGAAATATCAATTTATTGTAGGGAAATTGTATAAGTTGGGGCTAGATAGTATCCTCAGGAGGTGTGTCTTAGATCATGAAAGAAAATACATATTGTGGGAGTGCCACAGTGGAGTTGCGGGAGGTCATGTTAGAGGAAAGGCCACTATGCATAAGGTCCTCTAAGCTGCATTATGGTGGGACATGCTCTTAAAGGATGCAAAGGCATATTCTATATCTTGTGACATCTGTCAAAGAATGGGTAATTCATCACAATGAGATGAGTTTCCTCTTCAACCAGTTCGAGATCTGCAAGAATTTGAGAAATGGGCGATTGACTCATTAGGCCAATCAACCCCACAATTAAGCATTCAATGTCTAGGTATATTATTACCGCAACTGATTACCTTACACAGTGGGCAGAGGTACCATTTTTTTAGGATTGTTCGATCGATACTACTGCTAGGTTCATTTTTTGAAAATATTATCACTTGGTTTGGATGTCCTAGGAGTCTAACTACTGATCAGGGTGGCCATTTTATCAGTAGTACAATATCAAAGCTTACATCACATTTCTTGATCCAACATCATAAAATTATCCCCTACCATCCATATTCCAATGGAAGAGTAAAGGATTTTAACAAGATTATAAAGAGAGGATTAACAAAGGTTTGTTGCATAAACAGGGAGGATTGGGATGACAGAGTCGAAACAGTTTTATGGGATTATAGGACAACCACAAAGAAACTCCACAAGTATACTCCATTTCAGCTAGTCTATGGGAAATAGGTTGTGGTACCTGCATAATTTATTACCCCGAGTCTATACATTACACAGATTACAGACATGTCAGAGGATGAATCAGTTCCGCAGAGGATTATGGAATTGCAAGAACTTGAAGAAACCAGGTTTTTAGCAGACTTCCATCAATAAGTTGAGAAACAAAGGAAGAAAGCTTGGCATGATAGACACACTAATACTAAATCATTTACACAAGGAGATAATGTCCTACTTTATTACATTCGATACCATAAACATCCAAGCAAGTTGTGCATGCATTGGTTGGGACCATTTATAGTTGTGGATATCCAACCTTTTGGAGTAGTCAGACTCGTGCAAATGGATGGTATACTTCGACTAGGATGGGTGAATTACGCTCTCCTGCAACCCTATATGTCTCAGAACTCAGGTAAAAGACTATTTATCTATTTTATAGGACCATGTATAATAGTTAGATTTGAATTTTTTTTGCAATTTCTATGAATTCAGTTAATAAAGTCAAAGAGTGCATTATTGCATAGCAACATGAATTTCATTTTTTCCGTCTAAGTGTGTTTTGATGCAGAACTGATTACTCAACAACATAGGATTAGAAGAGCCAAAAATCTATTAATGATAGTCATTAAATGTGACAGGGTCCCCTTTGTGGTTGGAGGGAGAGTGAATCTTGATGCAATCCTAGTCTATGTGCCACACAAACCTAGTCCAGTCATAGCCTTTATTATAGATACAGTAACCCTCTCAAATTCTATTAAACCATAAAGTCGCGATACACGAATATGCCATCGGTATTCACGCCGGGATTCTCACTCGTTAAACTGTAGTGTCTGAAATCGGCCATGTCCCTAAGAAACTTGCTAAGTAAATGCCAAGATCACCCAATAAATTAACCCCGTTAACCAGTCCCATAGGAAAACTCAGATCCAAGTTGCATCTATAGGGTTAATGATGAATAGGCTTAACAATTATTACACAACTTGTCAGTTAAGCCCGAGTATCAGGTTCTGCGAACTCGGTGTAAGACCCATTATTTCTCAGAGAGATCTTAGTGCCTTGCAAATTATGAATTGTACTCAAGCCTGTGCAATCCCTGGGAACTCAGTCATGATCCCTAATCCTATTTTATCCTTTGGAGGTGTGTCGATAGTTCAGAATCACCATGCTGAGAGCTACAGGGAGAATAAGTGTAGTTTCTAAGGATGGAGTGTCAGGCGAGCCCTGTGACCCCTAGGTTGAGATCATGGGAAATATCAAAGGGATGGTTGAGCAAGTCAAACTCCTTGACCTCGACTTGACAGACCAGGTTGTTTTCTCACAAATGAACATTGATGTCTTCTGGAGTATCTCTCCAGATGCGTTGGGAAGAATGCAGTTCGTGCCAAAGCTGGAGTTCACCAACCTTTTCAACTTGACTATTATGATCCTGAGGGATTTGCAAGTTTTCAACACTACTGGAGAGGTTGTGAGATGTACCAAGTTTCTCATTAGTAGGGTACAAGAAAAAATTCTGTGGTTGGATAGAAGAGACCAAATTCACGTAGAGGACATTCATCAGTTGAGTGGATTATCAATCGAAGGCGAGGATGTATCCAAAGATTTTCAAGGTCCCAACAAGCATGGTAAGAAGAAGGGGGAACCTATTTTCTATGAGAGGTTTCATATGTAGAGGGGGGTGGTGCACAACCAACATTGACCTCATTCTACCCGAGACAATCAGGACCTCTTTCTATGTAATTTCTTGCAAGGTATTACGGTCGTATTATAAAGGCAAATGTACATTGGATGCCTTATCAGTGGCATATTTTTGCACCAACGATGTTGTATTCAACTAGTGCAGCTATTTATGGGAAGAACTCCTGGTGGCTTGCGATGAAGCTCAGAAAAAAGGTGAAACCTTCACTTACGGGTACTTGTTAGTTGTGTTCTCTATGTTGAAGTGGACACCACCCACAAGAATACCTCTATTGCTAATAGATAAGGGGTGATTGGAAAATATGTTGGAGCCTTGGCACTCAAGGTAGGACTCAAAGAACACTTCTTTTAACGACACAATGTTCTCAAAATATTACAATGGGTTTCTAGATGCAACTCAGAGGCTACACATTCCGTAGGAATTACTCAACCTCAGCACGCAGAACATTGAATTCAACATGAAACACCACCACACATTCGTATGGATAAGGCATACCAAGCAAGAATACTTCAACACTCGGATGATGCCAATTTACCTAGATGAGAAGGCCTTCGATAAGGAGGTCATGTCATGGCCTAGAGTAAAATGCAACCTGCGCAAGTCGGGGATGCACTACCTTCTATCGACGGAGCTATTGAAGAAAAGGGGTGAGGAAGCAGGGGTAGGACCGAGCTCGAGCCTGGAGGAAAAAAAGAAAGAGGCCACAATGCATACAGATTCAGAGGAGGAGGAAGAGACGCAGCCGCTATAGCACAAGAAGAAAACATTTCCTATGTTCCCACAACTTCTAGAGAAATTCATGTTGATAGGTAAGGATATCAACGAAATTCTTAGTGCTACCTTTATCAGAGACCCAATGGCTAAGAAACTGAGGACGAGGATCTCCCCAAGTAAATTTTTGAACCCCCAACCCATATCATCCACCATTTCGCTAACTGGATCAGTTGCTCGAGAAACCCACATTACTGATATCCAGGACAAACTTGAGCCTGACACCACTCCATCCACCACCATCATCACTGAACAACCCCCATCACCCCCACAACAATAGTCACCACCTCGGGAAATCTCCATTCGGTCCCATGCCACTGACTTGGAGCCCATGCAGTTGGACCCTTCAGAGATACCCGAGCAGAGACCAGAACTCACTGGTCCAAACCTCGACCTACCCGAATAGAGACTAGAAATCATTGGGCCAAACCCTGAAGCCCAGAGCCAACATATCATATCCTTTGTGCCAATTCAGGACACTTTGTCTTCAAAGAAGATGCAAACTATATCGAAACCACAAGTCCTAAGTCCTTAGTGCACTCCCTTAATGACCAAGGTTGAGAGTGTTATGGAAAAGAGAACAACTCAATAAGATAGGGTCCAAACAGAGGTAAAGGTACCACATGTTTAGTAGAAACCTGATACGACATCATGACAAAGTGAAACATTAGTGCAGGAACAAATGGAGTTGGTACTCAAAAACCCACTACAGTGCACATAGTTGATGCAACTCTCCCTAGCAAGAACAAAAGTAGTAACTTTCTTGTCATCAACACTGAGGTTGAGGCTTGCACCAAGACCACCTATAGGAGAAGAGGAGGTCGAGACACCTTCGGAGAATTGAACAACCACTGGACTCCCAATGCAGGTCCGAGTACCTAGGGAGGCCACCCCTTCTTTTGTTGACCTCACAGAGTGGCCAACAACATAGTTGGTCAAGATGATAAGAGCCTCAACTATTCAACTGGAGCAGAGAATCCAACAATATGAAAGGGATGTAGAGTTTACAAGGGAGGAATCGCTCCTCACCCAAGCATGTAGGACATAAGAGGAGTACACCAAGGCTTGGGCGGAGAGAAAACAGGAAAGAGTCTAGGAGAATCTTGTCAAATCCTAGCTAGGAATAAGGAAGGAAGCACCACAACTTTCAGAATCCAGTGCTGCAGAGGAGCTTGAACATCAGATCCAGCTACTCCAGGGAGCATGGTCACAACTATCCATTCGCGTAGAGAAGCTGGAACTACAGATGTGGGAGAGTCAACACGAAGCAGAGAAATAACTCTAGAATATTCAAGAGTAGATGGAGAAAGTAGATCTAGAAGGAAATAATGCTCGAGCATCACTGCATAAGTGCATAGTCGAATGCACAAGGATATTCCGCGAAGTTAGCGACTGGATGAAAATTTCTCAATGAATAAGTTGCAGTCTCCATGGATCCGCTGGAGCATCAGTAGAAATTCGATTAGATCCAACAAGAAAACAACGATTTGAATGCTTTGTTTGAAGCACAATCAGTAGCCAAGAAAGAGATGCGTGAATTTTGACCTTTCGTTCAGACAACATATATGAAGATGCATCAGGTAGATGCTACAATTGATTTCAAATGGAAATCCCTGGTCACATCCAAGCCTAAAGGATGTATTACATATGCGACTCAAAATTTTGTAGATGAGGCCTCACTCCTTGCCAGGAAGTGGCAATACAAAATTGTGGGTTTTCAAGAAGTCAGGAAGCGGGCCTTAGCATTGGTCCGATAGTTGGGCCCTTCGTTTGAAGAGGTGGAAAAGGAAAAGGTGCAAACAAAAGATGAAAGCAAAGTGGAGACGAAGGACAAAGTAAAGCAACAAGAAATCCTAAAAGTTACGAAAGAGCCAAGGATTTGACTCGAGGGCGAGTCAAGGATTGTGGTCAGAGCCTGTTGGTCCCTTCGGTTTTTGTTAGAAGCTGTGCAAGGAGGACTATAGTCCCAATTTTGGTAAAACACAAGTTGTGCAAGCTACAAAGGAGTTGGACAACGGAGCAAGCAAAGAAACAGAAAATGGTTGTGAAAAGGGACAACGCAACACCAACAAGTTAAATGAAGTTACAACATAACAATAACAAGAAATCATTCAGAGTATAAATCTAGAAGATCCCACTCATCCTATATGTATGAGATGCATATGATTGTAAAGGGTTAGATGGAATAGTTGATATAGAGGGGTAGATGGTATAGAGGGCATAGACAGATTAAAGGTTCTATGATTGTAGCATGTATAAATTTTGGGGGGAAGGGTAGATAGAGATATGAGGCATGAGTCCAGAGCCAAAATCTTGTAACATAGGACTGATTTTTATCTCTGAGATTGTATCCGAGAAGCGCTTATGATAATATATAAGGAAGGAACTAAAATTTTGAAATATATTGTGGTATTCTGTGTTTATGATTATGAATCATCTCTGTAATTTACTTCTTTATGTCTGATAAGATCAATCCGTTGTCTCTTCTTACAAATTCTTCCGCAACTTGATTGTCTTTATTTCCAGTATGAATGAGTTCATACTTGTTCTATGGTTAGTCTGTCTTGCGCAAGGTTATGGTGAATCTTGAAGATTCTGGGAACCCACCTAAGTATTCTCCTTTCCCTTCCCTATCTTCTTGTCTTGGTTGTGCTTCGGGTGAGACTTTTTCTATTCGGAGGATATGAAAATACCAGCCCTCTAGAATACTCGGTTTCTTCTTTTGGTAACCTGAGAAGGACCCTGGTCTGATCAATTCCGCGCCAACATATTTTTAAGCTAAATTTTCTACGGTTATAAAAAATTGCCTTTCCAAGATTTGGTATTTAATATTAGTTACTTAATTATGTAGAGAGGTTTATTTTTAGGTTTAAGTTAAGAAGTGGATAAATTTGTTTTCTCGAATGCAATAATTTTTTTGTTTTAAGTTATTGTTCCACTTAATTGTGGAAACTTTTGGCTATAACAAAATGCCCCTCTAAATTTTGACCCTTTTTAAAATGACCCAAATTATTAAAATTTCTAAAAA
>SNQJ01S0008249.1:31144-58716 GCA_010110895.2 Picea sitchensis
AACTTAACTCATGATTAACTCCTAGTTACAACCACTTTGACTAGTCAACTTCTTCTAGGATATTCTAGAATAGTTTGACTTCTTTGACCTTATAGGGGCTTCTATATAACTCATGAGGGTTCTCAAACTTCACTAGGACATATATCCTCAATCGTGAGGAACTAAGTGACATACCACATATCAACGGAAATGACACGACATGTACTATCCATCTAGAATAGTCTTACCTGCATATTCATTGATATTCATGACTTTATACCTCAGAAAAACTTGGGTCCCTTACCCATACCTTTGTTTCTACCAAACATACTCAATTATTGACATCAGTCTACAATATCACTCTCCAAGTGTTGACATCAATGACAACCAACTATCCAAACTAACTGTTCATCAATCTAAACCAATTGTTTGACACACTTTGAACTAAACTAAATAATTGTGAACCAAAAACATATGGCCTTTATAGTGGAGCTCATTATCCTTCCAAGTGTAATATAGACATTATTTTTGGGTCTACTTGTAGCTGATGGATCATGTGGATTATCTTGGCATCTACTGACAATTCTTGACATACTCCCTACATCCAATCAGAAACTCAAAAAAATAATGAAAACATGAAAAATTACTCATCATACTTCCTAGAGAGAGCATTTACCACCAATTTTTCCTTTCTGTTATTGTATGTAATATCATAGTCATGGTCTAATATTTTTGTGACCCTATTTTTATTTTTTGGAGATGGTGCTTTCTGTTATCAATCCAAGAAACTCTTTGAGGTTGTCAGACAAAGATGCTTGGTAACTTAAGGTAAACTTGTTTTTGTATTTTGTATGTGTGTATCAATGGGATAAATCAAACACGGTATGGTATTTAGACAGTCAAAATGAGAATCAAATGAACCAGTGCTCTCAAGGATCAATAATCAGATGATAGCTTTTAAGTGGGTGAGAAAACAATGCTTATAAACCAAATACAATTGTAGGGTTTAATAAACAATGATAAAAAACTATTAATCAAGTTGTGAGCTAACCAATGACATCAAAGTCATTCTACAACTAAAACAAATTGAATAAGAGTACAGAAGGAAAGATGAGAATCTGACATCAATAGAGAGAGAAAACTGTGATTTGTATTATCATATGGAAATGCTTGTTTACAATATAGTATATTCTTTATCCAAAATCGAACCCCTCATTGACTCTTACATATATGAGCTTAAATAATATTTACAAATTATTTTCAAGATCCTCCAAAGATGGATCTGATAACCTCTTTTCTTATCTCAAATTTGAGATTGTGAGGTGGCTGGAAAAGATAGAAATTTATGGAAAAATGTTGCTCCAAGATTCACTTATATCCTCCAAATCAAAATTTATCTTGGGAAACTGAGAGATTTTATTGAATATAAATCCGTTCTTATGAAATACCTCCTTCAGTTTCTAAAAATAGTATTCCAACTCATCAGAATCTGTCCTTAAAGACAGTGACTAAAACAGGAAAAACAGAGTATTTAATTTCTGGAAATATGGTGCTCAAAGATTGACCTATATTTCACAAATCACAATAGATATTGGAAAAATGAGAGAGGTTATTGAAGAGACACCCATTATTATGAAATAAATCCTTTGGTTTCTAAAAATACTCTTCTATATGATCAGAATCTATCTCCCAAGAAGGTGACTAAAACAGGAAAATCCAGATTTCCAAATCTAGTCATATTCCTACATTTTAGGATTTGATCTCTAGAATATTTATATTGATCAAATTAAGTGCCACCTGTACTCATGGATTATATTTTATAACATATATGATTATTCACCATCATCTTCTCCTTAATAAACTCAACCAAGTCGAATTTGACCTTTTGACCAAAATAATACATTTTGGAAAATTTCTGAAAATGATGCCTCATCTTGTGGGGAACTTTTGACTGCCTTCCCCAGCTATAAATGAAGATCTGAAAGTACCATTGTAAATATTCATATGTATATTTGTCAATCAACTATTTGAGCATGTAAAATGGACTCTCCACAGCTCAAAAAATTGATTTTTCCTGAGCCAGTTTATCAACTGAAATACCTGCACTTTCACCGGCTCACTACACTATAAAACAATCATTTAGCCAGTGAAAAGGGAGACTTTCACCAACTTACTACACTGTGAAAAAGTCATTTAGCCGGTGAAAGCTAAAATTTTCTTTTTGGTATATTTTGAGATGCCACATCATTTTTTCATTGGAAAATAAGATTTAAAGCCAATCTTATATACTTTAAAACTTAAAGATTTATAAATAAATATTTACCTTATTATCATCTTATGATATGATATCAAAATAAATTGCAAAGCATTTTTTATCGCTAACATCTGGCTCCAATTGGGATGGTGACCTCCCTGCGAGGTTTCCAAGAACCTGGCAGACCTTCTTCCTTTAGTATTGGCCATGGAGTCATTTAGACTTTACAATTTATCATCTGAAAACCTGTAGAAAACCTGTAACATGCTTGTTTATTCATTAAATCAATCAACTGAAAATAATCAAGTTTCTCATTTCCCTCAGAAATTTCAATGCTAAATACAGACTTCTTAATCTCTGTCTGAGAAGAAAGCATGATGAACTGTTGATTTGGACATTTCATCTCATCATCTTTCTCTCTGTATCTGTTGGAATCTTCTTGTGTCTGCAAATCAGAAAACTAAGGGTTGTCCGTAGTGTCTGTTGTAGAATCTAATCTGGAATTTTGATCTTCACTGCAATTTTGATCAACTGATTTATAACTAGTATCAACCACAGCATTCACACATTTATGATCATCTATATGCTAAAAAGTAGAACTAGATAAAATTATAGTAGACAACAAGCCTTCAGAAATTTCAACATCTTGTTCCTTATCATAATTTGAAACAACAATATTCACAAGGAGAAAGTGGATATTTCTAACAATATCTAAAAATCCTGTTCCTCATGGTTACTGCAACTTTTCTCAATTTGCAAATCTGGAAAATGTGGGATAATCTCACTTATTTCAATGAACATTGGATCAATAGAAAGTTAATCATCTCCATGTGTAGCTAATGAAACCAATTCTTCAGATTCATTAAAATTAGATACAGAGGTATTAGGAAATCTTTCATCTCTTCATTACTCTTTTCTAATTCATGTTTATTAGTAAACACATCACAACGAAGATCATTTGAAAGCTAATGTAGATTGTGAGAAAACGATTCTTCTCTATTTAGATCTTCAACTTTAGAATGCAATTCATATTTCTCACAACAATTATCAAATAAGAACTCATCTGAAAAGTACTTGCAGTCTAATTCCTTTCGCAAAAATGGTCCTCCTTGATTTCTTCCCATCATGCAATAATCACAGGTTGATATGTACATGGTTAACACGGAAAAATTTTCTAAATGGAGAAGGTGTTGGCGCTGGTGAAAATGATCCTGTGTCTGGATGTAATAATGATCAGATCATTCACCACTCTTAAAACTGTCCTCCATCTGCCACATGGAATATATGACCAAATCCATCATCATCTTCCACTAATACATGGTGAAAATGTGTAACCGTTCCTATACCTCCATTTAAATTGCCATCATGATTACATGACATGTGTACAATATGTCTTTTTGGGTTCTTAAAGCGCTGGAGAAAAAACCCAAATATGCACTTTCACCGACTCACTAGTTTTCGAAAATGCCATTTAGCCATTTAAACCTTGAACTTTCGCCGCCTAACTTCAGCTTCAAAACAAAGATTAGCCATTGAAAAGATTTTCTTCGATTTTTTGAAAATATATTTTGACAATCCATTTATTATAAGAAATAAAAAAATATATCCTATACTTTGATACTTGAATTTCTAAAAAAAATAAAATTGTATGGAACTCTATTTATGACCCTTCCATCACTAAAAAATGAAACAAACTGATTAGTTCATTTTTGGAGATAACACCTGGGTTTTTTCACCTAATCCTCTGCTAAATTGAAAACTGTATGTAGTTAGTTGTAGCCTACCTACTTATTTTAGAAATCAACAACTGAATGTGATCTAGTTGCTCATATGGGGAGATTATTCTCACACCTACTCCTACTTCTAATCAGTAGGGGAAAACTGATCAAGTAACACTACATCTCCAATGTAGCCAAGAAATAAACTGATTTACTGGTAAGCTCCTTCATCTGAATCCGCAAAAGAAAGGAAACCACATCATGCAGAAATATAGTTTGAAAAGATGGAAGAACCAACCATCATCTGACAAAAATATCTTGACTTTTATGTTGCTCATAAACTCCAAGTAGTCAACAATAGGGTCAATAAATCCCCAAAGAAATACCTCCCTTTGCTGCAGTTCCAACTAAAAGCTGAAATTCTACTGGTTGGTTCCTTCACTGATGTCAATGTTGAATGTGGACTGTTCTTCCTCTGTCAAATGAAAATACCATCTCAACTGCTGATCTAAAATTTTCTGCTCCTCACCTTCCTTCTCATATTTGTTGAAATCTGCATTGGTCTACAAATCAGAAAATTGAGGGTTGCCCTTAGAATCTGCTGCAGATCTAAATTTGTCACCTGCTAATGTGTCAATCTGATAATCATCTTTGGGGTTTTCAAAGGGGACAATCTCATCTTCATGAAAATCTAAGTCAGTAGATGCATTTGATACAATGACAAAAGAATCACTATTGTTATCATAATGTGGATCACCGATCTCTTGATCATGATGAGAAATATCTTCTGTTGCAACAAAGTCTTCATAATTATCTGAATCTTTATTCAGCACACTAAATTCATGACAACATTCTGGATAAAGAAGATTAGCTAAAAACTTTGTTTTTCAAAACAAATGGAAGGGAGAATGAAAATTTGCCAAAGAACTGATACTTGCATTTGGAAGAGACTGGTACCAGTTAAGAGAAAATCCCTCTAATGATTTCTTTAAAATCTTAATTTGAACATCTTCATGTATAATTTCAAGTCGATTAATAAAGTCATGAAAATCGATCAGGTGTTCCGCTGGTACTTCCCATTCTTCTCCTCGAAATTTGGGAATACTTCTTTCCCATTCATCTTTACTAGGAACTGGATGAGGGTAACCAAAAATACATGAAAAATTGCAAAAAACATACCTCTTGTTCATTTCATACCAGTTGAGTCGCCATCAGATTTATGAACAATAGAGTTGCCACTGAATCTTCCTTCATGGAGTCGCCAGATAGATTATTACAACCAATTTTTGTCCATACTTTGTCTATCATCAAAGCTGGATATTGTCATCTCCCAAGGAAGCTGAGCTTCAATCTCCTATCCACGGCAACGACGCTAATTTGTTATCACTCCAAGAAACTCTTTGAGGTTGTAAGACAAAGATGCTTGGTAACATAAGGTAAAATTGTTTTTGTATTTTGTATGTGTGTATGAATGGGATAACTCAAATACAGTATGGTATTCAGACAGTCAAAATGAGAATCAAATGAACCAGTGCTCTCAAGGAGCAATAATCAAATGATAGCTTTTAAGTGGGTGAGAAAACAATGCTTATAAACCAAATACAAATGTAGGGTTTAATAAACAATGATAAACAACTATTAATCAAGTTATGATCTAACCAATGAGATGACAGTCATTCTACAACTAAAACAACTTGAATAAGAGTGCAGAAGGAAATATGAGAATCTAACATCAATAGAGAGAGAAAAATGTGATTTGTATTATCATATGGAAAAGTTTGTTTACAATATAGTATCTTTTGTATCCAAAATTGAACCCCTCATTGCCTTTTACATCTATGAGCTTAAATAATATTTTCAAATTATTTTCAAGATCCTCCAAAGATGGATCTAATAACCTCTTTTCTTATCTCAAATTCGAGATTGTGAGGTGGCTGGAAAAGATAGAAATGTATGGAAAAATGTTGCTCCAAGATTCACCTATATCCTCCAAATAACAATAGATATTGGGAAACTAAGTGAGTTTATTGAAGAGAAGTCTATGCTTATGAAATACCTCCTTCAGTTTCTAAAAATAGTATTCCAACTCATCAGAATCTGTCCTTAAAGACAGTGACTAAAACAAGAAAAACCGAGTATTTAATTTATGGAAATATGGTGCTCAAAGATTGACCTATATTTCAAAAATCACAATAGATATTGGCAAACTGAGAGATGTTATTGAAGCACCTCCCTTTATTATTAAATACCTCCTTTGGTTTTGAAAAATACTCTTCTAGATGATCATAATTTGTCTCCCAAGAAGGTGACTAAAACAGGAAAATCTAGATTTCCAAATCTAGTCATATTCCTACATTTTAGGATTTGATCTCTAGAATATTTATATTGATCAAATGAAGTGCCACTTGCACTCATGGATGATATTTTATAGTATATATGATTATTCATCATCACCTTCTCCTTAATAAACTCAAACAAGTCGAATTTGACCTTTTGACCAAAATAATACATTTTGGAAAATTTATGAAAATGATGCCTCATCTTGTGGGGAACTTTTGACTGCCTTCCCAAGATCTAAATGAAGATATGAAAGTACCATTGGAAATCTTAGTATGTCTATTTTTCAATCAACTATTTGAGTGTGTAAAACGAACTCTCCATGGCTCAGAAAATTGATTTTTCCAAGGTAGTTTATCAGTTGAAAAACCCGCACTTTCACCAACTCACTACATTGTGAAAAGAATCATTTAGCTAGTGAAAAGAGAGACTTTCATTGGCTTACTACACTGTGAAAAATTCATTTAGCCGGTGAAATCTAAAATTTTCTTTTTGGTATATTTTGAGATGCCACATCATTTTTTCATTGGAAAATAAGATTTAAAGCCAATCTTATATACTTTRAATCTTAAAGATTTATAAATAAATCTTTACCTTATTATCATCTTATGATATGATATCAAAATAAATTGCAAGGMATTTTTTATCGCTAACACTTTCTTTTCCAACAAATATTTCAAAATATGATTCCTTTTTTTATGTGAAAATGACCCATTGAGMAAGGACACCACATTTCAATGGAATGAATAATAAGAAAAATTTCCTTCTCATAGGTGGATTTTCCCAAGTTATATCATGTAATTTATTACTAGTGAAGGTTCATGGGTGGCCATCTTGCATAACATAAGAAAAAAACAATGCATCATTTTAATGGATTGCAAGCATGACTTCAGGGCACCATTGGTTGGGTTGATGATGAGTATTTATTCTTCCTCCCTACCTTCATCCACATTTATTTTACATTTGTTGGAGTCCATTATGATCCTATCAATCCAAAGTTGTCTTCACTTGGTGGTTCTACTTGTTTTAGTGCCTCAACTTCTTCTCCAAGGTCATCCCAACTTGTCATTAGCCATCGAATTAAGTGGCTCAGTGATTCCCGTCGTGAACCAAGATAGACTTGTTCCTTTTTATTCATCTTCTAAGATGATTTTTATTTACTATTTTCTTAAGCTTCCTGATTTGGTTGGCTCTAAGGATCTATTTGTAATATATTTTAATTGGAATGCAAGACTACCTAATGATTTTAAATAGAACTAACCCACCAAGTTGATTTACATTGTTTCTTCATTTTCTTCTTAGGTCCTTTAGGGAATTTTTCTACAATGTATCTTGCTTCAAAGAAATCTCTACATCTCAAAGAAACTCTTTTATAATCCAACTTCTTAAACCAGGAATAGTTTTTTCTGTTCAATTTATTTTTTTCTGGAAACAATTTGCTAAAGTACATTTCCATGGATATCCTAGTGTATGTTAAAATGTTATGCCTCTTTCTTTCCTAGCTATAACATACCCGACCACCCAGAGGTCGGGCTATGCCATTTAAACAGGCTGCAACAAACCCAACCACCCGCAGGCTAGGCACATTACAGTCCCAAGACTTAGTTCTATGATCTCTAATTCCAAGGCAAAGGGTTTATCAACAATGTTAGGAGCATGCACACCACATGCATAAGAAAATATCCATGCCACAACATAAAAGAGATAAACAATCTGACATGCACAACAAATAACCAACAGACATGCACATTAGACTACATATCTCAGAGATAATTAAATGCACAGCGAAATACTTTAAACAGAAAAAAAAAGAGCACTTATCTTTGCAAGTAAATGTTCACCAACTGGCAGCAAACCAAGGCCGTTCCTCCCAACTATAGACGATGTTGTTCATTTACTCTCAATAGCAGGTCACCCCCAAGCCAAGGCTATGAATCCACAAGGATGCGTACTAGGCCAAGTTTAAATACACACTAGCTGGACAGGTATCTCTCAGGTTTCCCAACCTCACATCAATCCTAATTTCTAGCTCTCTTTCCACCACATAGAGATTACTCACACATGACCTCTTAAACTCTTTGTTTCCTTCCACATCAATCTTGCAATTGTCTACACATATCTACCTTCAAGGCTATGGAGCCTTACTTATCCTTTCTATGCCCATTAATGACATTATTCACCTCCTAGCTTCATGTCCCATGTGAGGATTCTTTCTTTTGTAGTACCTCATCCAACTTTTGTAAGCAAAGTCATGCCTCCATGACCCTAACATATGATCCTATTCTTGAATTGATTTGGTTATACCTCTAATCCTGATAAACCTGCAAGCAACCATCTTGTTAGAACTACACATATCATACAAAAATTGTCAATTAAATTTACAGGTATCTTTTCATTTAAATGATAATATTATTATTTAATTAATATCATTTTTCCTTTTTTATCCTTTATTCGTAAGCTCATGAATTAACTCTCTTTTAATAATGACTGTGTGTCAGTTCTTTTGTCTTCATGAGTTGATCATAGAAATGGATCGACTCATTATATCGTACTCATGCTTCTGTTGTGTTCTCAGTTCACAAACAGATCATATTTTCATCCTTTATCAATTATTTGTATTATTATAGTGTTAACTCTTTGTCGAATTAAATCTTTATGAGGTGCTTCCTTCAAACCATTTACATATGACCATATGCGCAAAACCATGAGCTTATTGATTTGAGAGTTGCCTCTTCTTTTCCCTTTGTTTCTTTATTCCATACGACTGCAGGTGGTGACCAGGCGCTAAGCTAAGAAGTGCTTGATCACTTATAAAAAACAACGTTCACGTTTTAATGTGACGATGAGTTGGACGATTCTCATTTACTTCGAAACTTTGGCTATTTTTGGCTCCTGAATTCTGGAGTAGCAATTCCTCCGAAGTGATTACACATCGAATGAGTCATAAAGCAGTGGTGACTACCTGTTGTCGGTTAACACCTCCCCTTACGCTATCCTTCCACTATACTTTATCATTGGTTGGGAAAGCTCCTGAAGTAAATCAATGGTTAACGTTGACTTTGGCATTCAGTGCTTCATAACTTTGGAACCTTCAACCAAGAACAAAACAATGACCCTCGTCCTTTTTCACAATCAACGATCGAGATCCACTTCAAGACTCCGCCCTTTGGAGGTCTCAACTTTCCCCGCTTGCTTCCTCCTGGAACGCTTTTACCCGGAGTTCACGATCTGTCAATGTGTGTCCTCCCACAGATGAATGACTGTGAATCACTTTGGCTCTTTGGGTTTTGAGAGTTTCAAAATCTACGCCTTCACTTTCTCCCGGAGCATCAATCCTTTGAACAATTGTGAGATCTCCTGTCGCATGTCTTCTAGAATCAACGATCGATATGTACACTGGACTTCGGGAGTTCTAGACCTAATGAAAACTATGAAATATTTCTTCTTTGGAGTGCACAGTCTCTGGACTGCATGATCTGTCACCACGTGGTGAAATACTAGAAGTGAAACATGTGGCCCAATCAGGCGGGTGACATGTATCACATTTTAAATGATATTTCAATACTCCATATGTTCAAAACTTACTGACACGTGGCACACATCCCATGTGTCCATGTCATCCTAGGTGACGTCTGCAAGCCATGTCACTTCAGAATTCTGGGGTCCACATCACCTCCAGGTGATGTCATCTTGCCCCACCACTTCGACCCTTTAAAATTCGGGACTTCGAGAGTTTTAACACTAACACACTTCCAATTATCCCGAACTGACCAATTTGTCGCCATGTGTCCACTTGGATCGGACAACTAAGATTCACTTTGGGTCTTCACCCAGCGTCCATGGATCTGCACCGCGTGTCCTCCTTAATCTGACAGTTGAGGCTTACTTCGGGTCTTTGGACTTCAGAAATCTCAAATTTCAAAACTTATCTGGACGCACTAGCTTTTATCCGAAGCCCTAGGTCTGGTGATGCATGGCCCTCGGTCGATCGATGAATACAATTTCTACGGGTCTTCGTACTTCAGAGAACTCAACTCTCAACCTTCTCTTTCCTTGGAAGTGCGCGGATTTCTACCGCATGGCCTCCTACAGATCAACGGTCCCTGGCTACTTCTGCTCTTTGGAGGTTCTTCACTCGAGTGCTAACAAGTCACATCACTACATGCCTTTCAAATTGCGGGGTCATGGATTGATGATTTGGAGTAACCCGCTTTTCTCCTCACAGTTCTCCTGATGTTGACACGTAACCCCTCAGTGAAACTGTGGTTTGGATTGCGAGACCACCTTGGAGAATTAACTCCCATGCAACCTGGTTCCCCTCAATGCCTCATGTCCATTGATATCTCTCTCCCATGAAATCCGATGGTTGTGACCTTAACCCTTTCTTCCTTTACATCGAATGACCGTTGTTCACCTGTCCTCTAATCCAACGATCCCAGATCTCTCTTGATCCTACAGTGGCGATCGCTCCCGAATTCGAAAGGGGACGGTCACGATCCTTCAAACCCCTTACAACGGATCTCTGGTGATCTAACTCCCGCGTAGATTCTACAACCCAATTCCTCCTGATCTTTTCAACTTCGCGGTCAGATTTTGATCTCGACCATGAGACTCTAACCAACAGACTCAGCCCAAACCGGCCTAGTGTTTCAACCAGAAGCTCTGATACCAATCTGTAACATACCTGACCACCCAGAGGTTGTGCTACACCACTTAAACAGGCTACAACACACCCAACCACATGCAGGCTAGGCACACTGCAATCCCAAGACTCAGCTCTATGATCTCTATTTCGAAGGCAAAGGGTTTCTCAACAATGTTAGGAGCATGCACACCACATGAATAAGAAAATATCCATGCCACAACATAAAAGAGATAAACAACGTGCCATGCACAAAAAACAACTAGCAGACAGGCACATTAGATTACATATCTCAGAGATAATTAAATACACAATGGAATACATTAAATAGAAAACACAGAGAGCACTTATCTTTGCAAGTAAACGTTCACCAACTCGCTGCAGACCAAGGACATTCCTCCCAACCATAGACGTTGTGGTTCATTTACTCTCAACAACAGGTTACCCCAGAGTAAGGGCTATGAATACATAAGAACCAGTGAGAAGAGGATGCACCAAGGAAAGAGTGACCCCAAAACAAACCCCAAGGGATGTTTAAATAATTACATGAAGACAAGAGCCACATGGCCTCCTTCCCAAGAAGCTCATGTAACCCCCTCTTCTCCATAACATCAATTATGGGTAAATAAAATAATAATAACAAGACATAACCCCTCAAACCCCCTCTCTCGTGGAATCATAGCCTCCTATCTCTTTTGTCCTTGTTGGTCATGCAGCCAACGGTGTATTTTATTAATGTATAGGAAGTGTTACATTTCCTAGGCACTATGGCCCCTTTTCAACTTTATTGGCTCACCAACCTAAGTCATATTTACATAATACATTATAGTTTATAAGGGTTACAATCGGGATGTTACACTAGCTAGCAAAATGGAACCTTCCAAGAGATGAACCAATGGGTTGAAGAGAGATTAAAGCCCAAAATTACATGGGAAAATTAGGAAGTATCACCTGAACAATAGTTGAAGAAAGAATATCAGTGAAAGGATTGAAGGAAGGCTACTCGGGCTTCATGCATAGAGATGAGTTTTCCCAAAAGCATGGGCTTGAATTAAGAATTGCATCGATGTCTTCAATATTATTGAAAATTTTGTAATGAAGAAAACCTTCCAACATGGATGTATGAGGGTTTTTTTTTTATTATCATATTTAACGACGAGTTTAAGATCCAGTTATGAAGATTGACTAACTAAGGCCAAAAACCATTAAAATGGAAAAACAAGCCATTAGAGCTAATCTAGTCCACAACATCATATACATATGGTGCCATTGCAATGGTAATAATTGGGGATTCCTACAATAGAAAAGAAGAAATGGAAGGGGGTAAGTTGCAGACACGTTTAGAATGGCATCCTTAAGAAATTTCATTCAAAAAACTAGCCCTAGGATGTAAGAAGGCGACACAAAAGAGGCCCCAACTAGGGCAGAGACGTGGTTCGATAAGTTAACAATATGAACAATTAATCATATTGATTTCATAGGGGAACACACAGAAGGAAAAAGAGCACACGAAGAGGGTGAGAAAGCTCATTGCAAGAAGCTATGGAAAACCCTAATCACAATTGTCATACTTAGGAGATCCATCAAATAAAATAAATTATTAAGTGGATTTCTTATTGTTGTTATCATCTCTATCTTGGTATATTCTATTATTTCTTCTTTGAAACATCTATTTTTATAATAAAGAACACCACAAATAGCATAGGTGAACTGCATCAGCCCAACAAGATATCAGATTTGCAAGAAAGAATTTCTACGTTTATGACTTTAAGTAGTTATACTTTGGCCATGCATGATGATTTGTAATAATATATGTACCTATGCTAGTTGTCAAGGCTTTTGATGTGCACATCAAAGATGCCTGTGGATTGAAATTGCATAAATAGACTTTGAGAGATAAGTGAAAAGTTTGATTACGGCTAGTTGTTGTTAAAAGATAAATGGTTCTAGGATTTTGATTGTTCTTATGATTGTTACGTAGTCGTTGACATTTTAATATTGTATAGAAAGTATATAAGTATTGCACAAATGTCAATGCATTTGTGGGTCATTGTTTTAAGAATGAATTAATATTATTATTCCTTGTTATGAATACGTTAGCATTCATAGCTTGTATGGATTATCTGTGTTGTTTTCCCAATATTCAATCTCAATCTTAGCTATGTTATGAATCCATAATATGCATTTAGTTTTTGTAGAACCTAGTGAGAATAAAGGAATGAACTAATGCCTATGTGTTAGTGAGAATAAAGGAATGAACTAAAGCAATCAAGTTTGAGCATTTTCTACTTTCCAAATATATTCTTTCGCTTTTTCTGTTTTTTTGGTGAGGTGAGATGCTTTCGTTGCACAATCTTATTCACATACATTTACTTAAATATTTAAGTATGAGATTTTCCCCTCTTTTAACTTGATTTAAGTTTTATTAAAAATTCTAAGTTCACTTTATCTTGTATTTTGTATAATTGTATTTGACTGTTTATTTCTATTTTTTTATTTTACATAATTTTATTTATATATCATTGGATTTTATTTTAATCTTTGGACTTTACTTTATTATGTGGATTTGTTTAATTTCAGGCTCAAATTAATAAGTGGTAAATTTAATAAAAAGTTGTTCTAAGTTATAGTTTTTTTTAAATTCTTGAAAATTACGATTATAAAACATTGTTATTGGCACTTAATTTTAGTTATTTAATTATGTAGATAGGTTTATTTTTAACTTTAAATTAATAAGTGGATCAATTTAATTTTTCAAATCCAATAGATTTTTTGTTTTAAGTTATAGTCCCACTTAATTGTTGAAAATTTTGGCTATAAAAGAATGGTCGTCTAAATTTTAACCCTTTTTAAAATGACCTAAATTGTTAAAATTTCTAAAAATCATAAATAAGATTCCAAAATTTCATTGACTAATGTCAATTAGTTTTGGGTTGATATGTTGTGTTGAGATTTAATTGGGTATCTTGAACCCAAAACAACTAATACCAAAATTTTATATTGAAGGTACCATCTTAAGAGAATAAAAATGGATGTAGGTTGTCGTGCAGTTAAAAAATATTATTCATGAATTCTTGGGCTACTATGGAGATCTTTAAAGGGTTTTGCAAAGAACAAAAATTAACATATTTGGAAAGGTTATCGACAACTACCATTATCACCAATTTGTTTACTATGGTAATCCCACAAAAATCCATTGAAATGTCATGCAACAAAGTGGTAGGAATGGGTAAGGTTTGTAAGGATCCTAACGGCTTTACAATTTCCCATTTGTGCCAAGCTTTACAATTTCCCATTTTTGCCATTCGAAAGTATCAAATTCTTCCACAAAGGTGCAGATGTCCTTCTCCATGTATTTCCAAAACAATGAACACTTAATCTCATAAATATGTTTTTTGGAACCTAAAATGACCCACTATTAGAGAGGACTATAATTCAAATAACACTTTTGATTGAAATGAAGAATTCTAAAAAAAATATGGCTTTTAGAGTGGACTCATTATCCTTCCAAGTGTAACTTGGGTGTGCTTGTGGGTCTACATGTAGCTAGTGGATCATGTGGATGATCTTGGCATTTGTTGACCATTCTTTACATACTTCCTACATCCAATAAGAAACTTGGAAAAATAAGGAAAATAAGGAAATTACTCATCATGCGTCCTAGAGAGAGAATCAACCACCACATTTTCCTTGCCCTTCTTGTATGTAATATTATAGTCATAGACTAACATTTTTGTTACCCTCTTTTTATTATTTTGAGATGATAGATTCCATTCCAACAAATATTTCATAATTCGATGTATTGTTTTGATGTGAAAATGAAACCCCATTGAGCAAGGACACCACATATCAATGGAATGAAAAATAACCAAAGTTTCCTTCTCATAAGTGGATTTTACCAAGTTTCTATCATGCAATTTATTATTGGGGAGGGTTCATGGGTGGCCCTTTTGAATTAACACAACCCCAATTCCTTAGTATGATGCATGGCATTTCTAACAAAAAAAAAATCTTGAAGTCAAGAAACAAAAGGATTAGTGTGGTAGACATGGCAAGTTGTAAAGCTCGGAAGGCTTTTTCAACATCCTCATTTCAATTGAAGTAGAAATTGAAGGGTGCTGAGAGGAGTAGAAATTTACCATATTTTTGGACAAACTTCTGATAATAACCTATGAGACCAAGAAGACAATACAATCTATGCAACCAAGAAGGAAATACAATCTTTGGAGGTTCTTGGGATGAAGCTAATCTTTGATTTCCACAATTTTTGTAGGATCAACATGCACACCATCCCTACTAAACATGTGTCCCAAATATTAAACTTTTGAAGTCCCAAAACAACATTTAAAACACTTGAGTAACTACTAGTGATTATGGGGAAGTTGTAAGACTCGATATACATGTGCCACCCAAGTTTTATTGTATACCGGGAAGTCATCAAAGAAGAAAAAGAAAAAATCATGTAGAAGGGGCTTAAATATGTGGTTAATGATGCTATGGAAAGTGGAAGGTGCGTTGTAAAGACCAAAGGGAAACACTAGAAACTTGTAGTGTCCATCATGAGTGTAGAAAGAAGCTTTGGTAATATCATCTTACTTCAAGCAAATTTGGTGATAACCGTAGTCAAGATCAAGTTTTGTGAATAAGTATGCTCCATATAAATCATCAAAGAGATCATCAATGACTGGAATGATGAATTTCTCTTTGGTTTTCAAGTTGAAAAGAGTACAAAAACCATGACACATGAACCATGTGCCTTGTTTTTAAATGACCTTGGAAACTATAAAAGAGTAGGGAATAGTAATAGGATGGATGATATGAGCATCTAATAACTCTTATACAATATTTTAAATTTCATTATTTTTGGGAAATGAATTATGATATGGATTCACATTGTGTGATAGGATACTCAAAAGAAGTTGGATGATAGAACATTATTTCCACTTGAGTGTGGTAATAATTGAGGATGCTCAAAAACTTGTTGGTGCTTGTCCAATATTAACTACAAATCTGGATGAACTAGATGAAGAGCATCCTCAAAGGCATGCATAACATAGAATTATGAAATAATGTTATAATGAACATTTTTTATAAGATTTTCCATACAATGAGAGTTGATGACTTTTGGAGAACCTTCATTGAGGAATTTGAGCATGTGGGACTCTCCATCCTTTCGAAAATTCATGTATAATTCTAGGAAATCCATGGTGATGAGTGTTAGCATGGGGGAAGACCCAGGGTTCAATGCTCAAGAGCGCACCAACAAATCCCTAACTACTAACCCTTTCGGCAACACCTGCGAAGCAGATGAAGTCTTACCTGAGGTAGAGGCAGGGGTGGTTTCAAGACTCAAGCGTCTGCAACCTTAGCTGGGACACAGATTTGTGATTCTATCCTTCAGGGCACTTAGGATATATCGTTCATCAATGTTTAAGCCTTATTATACTTCGCAGATAGCACAGATCTTCGTGGTGAATACTTAGATTTACAGTGTTTCAACACTTAACCATAGTAACCTAGATCATATCCAGTAGATCAGCACTAAGCATCCTACATTAGATCTAACAATCATATATATCTAAGAAGCACATAGAATAAGTGGATATATCAGAGAACATAGCATAAACAAAGATAAATGCATTGAACCAAAGAACATAGCATAACACACATATTTACGTGGTTCACCCCCCGTGGCGCTACATCCACAAGATATTCTTCGTTATTATCATCCTCAAGTTGTTACAAGCACAAAGCCTCCGAAACCCTTCTTCGAATAGGACATAAGATATGCGCACCTCACTAGATCCTTCTTCATTGTGTTATAGTATCAACCACACAGTAACTTGCACTTAGCCTTGCAAGACTTACACAGTTCGCACAGAGCACTTATTCAACATCACATAGATGCACCACCAATTGCACTAAGAAATCACATCTACTACTTCTTACATTGATTATATTTCTATTTATACATTATAAAAGTGGGCTTAAGCATGGGTAAACCCACAGGCTGACATCCCTTTCCCATTACATTAACCCAAAACCCTAAAAGAGGCCCAAAAGTGGACCGAGATCTCGTGATCTCTGCTTCGCCTAGCTCTCCATCTTTGACAGGGTGTCAAAGTCCAAAAATGGTCAATTATGACGAAGTGTTCCTAAAAACTTAGTCAAGGGCCAACAAGCCCCCAACATTCACTTGTGACTCATCCCGAGTCACTCAGGTCTCACCAATTCTATTTCGAATTCCTCGAGCTTGGCTCAAGATGCTTCGACTTGTCGCATTGCTACTGCCTCTTGCTCAACGAACTCCTCGATGAGTGCCTCATTCACCAGCCCTTCAATGTGTTTTTCTATTATATTGACAACCTGTTCAAGTTCTACTCCTTGGCTTTCAACTTCAGTGAACATTTGGCATGCCTTTTCTTGCACTAGTTGAAGTAGTTGAGAGACTTCCATTACTTTATGCCGAAGCGTGTGAATCTATTGTAGGGTTGTGCATTTCTCTGGAAACCTCTTCATTCTCTCTATGGGTGATAGGACCTTCAGCTGCACCTGTATCTTTTCAGTGTCGTACTTCGTCTCTTGGAGTTGTGACTCCAATTTATGCAATTCAGGGTTCTCGGTTAGGTTCTCATAGATCTGTGCACTTCTGCAACTTAACTATTTGCATTCCTCAGTGAGTTCTTTAATCCTTTCTATGGTGCTCTGGGCAGTTATTTCTCATTGTTCTCGCACTTCTTGTGGGGTCTGTGGTATGGTCTGAAGCTCTAAGTCCACGACTCTTTGTTGAAGTTGTTGAATAACTTCAACAAGTGTCATCACTTGGCGTTCGATGGGGTCCTCTACCTTCTGTTCTAAAATGGTCACAGAGAGAAATGCTCTTTGGACTGCTTCTTCAATCCTAATCTTCTTCGTGAGCAACTTCTCTTTCTCTTTTTGGATCTTCGCTTTGTCTTCTTCAAATTTCTCTTGGAGAGTATCTTTCTCTTGTTGCACATCTCAACGTTACTCGATGATTTCCTCCTATTCTTTCTTTAAGGCCTGGGTGGCTTGCACTATTTCTTGTTGTACCTTCTGAAGGTGTACTTCAACTGTTTCAAAAATATTACGGAGTTGAACTGGTTCATTTCCTTCTTTTGTTGTTCCTTTTGGTAGGGGCGCAAAGGAGACTGCGCGACTAGACTGGAGAGCTTGCTTTACTCCTTGGATTTTGATCTTGATTCTGTTGTACATTGTCTCTTGCTTAGCTTCCTTATTTTCTGTTATCTCTTTTATGGCTTCGTTCATAGATGCGATGAGAAAATTGAAGTCATCTGGAGTGAGCGTGGTCTTTAGATTAGTCACAGGTGCTTTTGATTTCTTTCAGGAGGAAGGTTCTGGAGGTGAACCCTTCCTTTTCTTTATGATTTCTACTTCGTCTCCTGGCCTATGTTCAACTTACTGTAAGTCTTTGCCATTACCTCCTTGCTCTGGTGTAACAAATGTGGTTCTTACAGATCTGTTGTCTACATCCTGGATTTCCTCATCCTTGTTTGTCTACTTTGTTTTCTTTGTCTTACTGGGTCCAGTTGTATTCTACACAGCTTCTGGGCTTTCAATGTCAAACACTTCTACGGGGTCTGCTGGAATAAGGATGTCCACCGACCATTCCTTGGTGATTTCCTCCAGGTCTTCTTCTGTCATCTTGTAATAAGACTAAATTTGTTCCTTGTTCTCATCAACATGTACTGTAAGATATATAAAATGACGGTCTACACTGAACTTTTTCAAAGGTCGGAACCTGTGTAAAGTATTCAGGGTCATGTGAGGCTTGGACTGGATGGCGAGCTTCAACTGGGTGTAGTAGGTATGAAATACGACGTTGGATTTCCACTTCTTGTTCATGTCATTCGAGTACCATAGTGTACTGAACTTCACAGCTAGTGGTTCAAAGGGGTCAATGTCGGGGAAGGTTGCACCTTCTGGTAGCTCCCATGCAGCTAAAGCTATAAGTATCAAGAGCCAGCTAAAATGAAATTCATGCCCCTGATCCTGGGCTTATCTGCAATCAAAATCTAGTTGATTCATTGGGTACTTCACCCAGTTCATCTGTAGTCCCTCTGTACACTTTCCTGTGAGGTCGACTACAAAGCTAGATACTTTCATGGGTCGATTCTTGTGTACCAAATTCCATGCGATCTGTTGACAGGCGAGGCGCACTGCGCCACTTTCAATAGAATCTAACTTGTAGCCTCACATGCCTTTCTCAACATCACCATAGGCTTCTTTGATCTTCTGAGCAAGAGTGCGATCCACGGTCTTTCCAGGATAGTAATCGTGGGGATCAGGGACCTGCATGCTATGCCTGATGATCCGATTTATCAGCGCTGGATCAACTGTTATACGACAGCTCAACCATAAGTATCCTCCATGGTAACTTTCCAGCAGCAGCTTCACACAAGCATTCACCTCTTCATGTCTGCTAAAGTGTGGTATCTTCATAACGTTGAGCAGAGTGGACTGCGCAATGTTCATCATCCATTGCTGAGGGACGATCTTCAAATTCTTTCCCTTGGTTCTGGTTAGGTACTTGTACGGGGCAAGTATGCTGTAAACTTTACGATCCCCCAGGTTGAAGGCACTAAACTTCAATGATGCGATCCTGTTGTGATCTGTGTGGACTGCATGTACTCCTTTCGGCAGGTACACAATGACTAGAGTGTACTCAAAGTCTCTAGGCACACTATCTCTGTTGATCACACCTCTCAGAGGTGGTATGTAAGTAGGTAGGATAGATGGAACCAACTTCGCGTTGGCTAGATCGTCTTTATGTTTGGTTCTTCTTTTTGTGTCAGTTCAGGATGTTCCTTCTCGAGCAGTTGATGGGGAGGCTTTCACTCCTCTCGCCGATGATGCCTATAAACCTATAGACAATCCCCGCTCCGACATGACTCTTTCATCTCTGAGGCTAGCAAGTACCTCTCTTACAGATTCTTTATCTGCGGTAAATTTGTCAGACATATACGCTTAGGATCAATATCTCAGGTTCTCAAAGTAACATAGATATTGTAGTAAGGTAGAGAGTAAGGGCGAAGTAATCACTATTCATAATTCAGGTAGTCTGCAGACTCAAATTCACGATTACCAAAAGTGTCTTCCATGCATGGCACGATGGATTAAGTAAGTAACTCTGTAACTGATCTGAAATTTAAGTTGATCTAAAATTCAAGATCTTTTAACCATTATTCACATGTGAATTTTAAACTGTTAACCATCATTGTAATGCAAAATTAAAAAACATCCATCTAGCACATGAACACATAAACATGTAAGCAAACCATCTATGAACAAGAATTGGTAACGGAGTTTACCAGACCCCCTGGCTACGTCTCTGGGCCACTTTCCAAATGGGAATGCCAATAGATTAAGTATTCAAGTGCTTACAAAGTGAGTTCTGAATTATGTCTGTCATATACAGTAACAGACTTCAACAACAGCTGGAAGATGAAATTATGAGACTTTTAAGTATGAACATGAATACCTTTCTATATATCCGAAAGATTCTATGAGCACTTTTTTGTCTCAATTCTTGAATGAAAAAAATGAAGCTGGATCTAGAATCCTTGCGAAAAACTGAGACTTTTGAGTATAAACTCGATATATTTCAGAAACTGGACTTAGAATGCCCTTCTTGGCACAATTCCCAAATCTGCCTCTAATCTGTACAGTCCGTACGGCCTCGCGATGCATGCCAGTCCAGAATCACCTCAATCTGCGTGCAAAACCACCTTGGTCTACGTGAAAATTCACCTCGGGCTGCATGCAAAACCACCTCGGTCCGCTTGCAAAACCACCTCGGTCACTGTGAAAAACCACCTCGGTCTTCATTCCAGTCTCTGTCTGCATCAAAAACCCCTCCCTGGGATCCGTGCCCATGGTTCATTTAAATAATGAGAAAAAACAAAGAAAGGGGGCATGGCCATAGGCCATGTGCCTAACCAAATCCCACCAATATCGATAGTTTTTAAGCCTACCTCGCCACTTCTTGCCACATCTCATGGCGGTGGCGCGTTGGTAGATATGGTTGTTATGGCGGCGGAAGTCCCAGGGTCCAACCCGCGGGCTTATCCTCCCACGGCATACGCATATAGTTTAACATATGGTTGGCACATTTTATATGGTATGTTTAACATATGGTTGGCACGTTTTATATGGTATGTTTTAACATATGGTTTGGGCGCGACTTTGGATATATCGCATGTTTTTGATAGGTTTTAAATACCAAGGGGGGCCCTCGGTGTTGGCAAGGTCAAGGGCTAAGCCCTTGACCACCCCCTTTTTTTTTCCAAACCATGGGGTCATGGTGGCCTTTTCACAAGGTCTTGGGTTCAATTCCCATAGCCCCAATTTACATTTTTTTTAACCATTTCTAACCTTTTTTCACCATCTTTGACGAAACCTCAACTGTTGATATCTTTGTCATCTATAGGCCATTTTTCCTGAAATGAACGTCACCGGAAAGCTGCTAACGAGCTCTTCCACTTTGTAAGATTTACTTTTCATTTTGAATAATTTAACTCTATCTAATTTTGAGATGATCCACCTGGATCAAACCTTCCCACTGGAAAGATTTTTGGTGACAAAAAGTATGAAATCATTCAGAAAATAAGTGAGGACATGTTTGTCTCACTTGTCCTATATCACCTATCCATTCTTCCTGGAACCTGTACATCTGACTCAGCAATACAATAATCAACACTGCACTGACATTGTTAAGTACATTAATCACATTCTTAATCACATCTTCATTCAACATTGTCGGAACCAACCACATACTGCTGATGAGTAATAAGCTGAATATAAACATTGAACCTATGAAATAGATTCTACCCAAACCATGCTGACTTTTAACCATAGAAACACTATCAACCAAAATAGGTGCATTGTAGTGAAATGACACTTCCTTTTCATGCTTAGGATTCTTTTCTTCCTTACATTGTACAGACATAAGTGCCAAAGTCTGACTTGCATTAACAACCCTTTTTAATTGTTGTGTAGTGCCCAATGATTTTTCGTTTTTGAATGAATGTGAATGCACTATGTACTCACTTCCTTCTTTAAACAAGTGATATTGATTATATTCTTGATAGAATATCGCTTTTCGATCATATAAGTATGGACTACCCAACACAATTCCACAGATATCTACTGGGACCACATCAAATTCAACCTCATCTACAAACTTAAATGTAATTGCAAATTTTAGATCACATTGTTGTGTTACTTGTAATCTTTTATCTTTGCATACCCAACCTAATGGATAAGGTTTCTTGTGTGGTTTTTTTGTTAATCCCAATTGCTTAACTACTTCTTCTGAAATAAGATTAACTTGAGATGCACTATCTATGACTGTGTCAACCTTTGTTTGTTTTGTAATCACTCTTATCTGAAACAATGCAGTCCTCTTTGTATCCTTAGAATTGTCAACATCTTTAGAAGTAGAAGCACATGAAGAACCAATGTTAGAATCATGATCAACAATAGATTTACCTTTCACACCTATGATTGTTATCTTTGTTTCATCCTCGGAATCTGATCCAAGGTCCTCAATGATAAATGTGGTTGTTTTCTTCCCCTTCTGATCTTTAAACCACTTCGGTTTCATTTCAGGATGTAGCTTCCAACATTTTGCCTCTTCATGCCCTTTCGTTTGACCATGTGAGGATGTAGGTCTCTCATCACCCTTCTTCATTATAGCTGCATGTTTAACTTTCCACTTTTCCTTGCCTTCTTTTGCCTGGATGGGTTCAGTTGAAGAAACATCATGAACACTTTTCCCTTTTGACTCAATGTGAGTTGCTTGAACACACACCTCATCAAGGTTAGTCGGATTAAACATCAATATCATATGACGTAATAAGTATGCAATCCTCCTATATATTTGAGAAGACTTTCCTGAGTGTAGAGAGGTATACCAAGTACCAATGCTCTTTTTTGAAATTCTTGTGTGTATTCTTGCACACTTTGTCCCTTACTTTGTCTCAAATTCTACCAATCCATCATAGCTTGCTGCATATACTCTAATGGATAAAATTGCTTTTTAAGTGCTGAAATGAACTCGTACCAAGAGGAAATGATTTTGCCTTTTGTGGAAAGACCCTCTTGAGATCTACTCTCCCACCAAATGAGAACAGTCCCTCCAAGTCGAAGAGAATCCCACTGAATTTTAACAACATCTTCAGTAAACTTTTGAATCCTACAATAAACTTCAATTTGACGGATCCAATTGTCCAATTTTTCAGCATTAAGTTCTCCATTATACATAGGTAATTCAAACTTAATATCAAGCTTTAAATGAGGCATATTAGGATCAAATTTTGTTTTTTGTTTTTCAAATGGAGAAGGAATAGAACCATCAAGAAAAGATGGAGAAGTTGGTGGGGTTTTAGGAGGTTCCTCACCACCTTATTTTTTACCTTCTGTATGAGATGGTCCACCTTGTTCACCTTTATTTCAATTTTGATAGAGCTCCTCTACCATCATTTTCATTCTCATAAAAGCTTTCAGAAATTCCCCTTTAGAAGGGATAGAAGAAGTTGCTTCTCCTCCTTTTGGTGAAGACATCCTTGCACTTCTTGATCCAATATCTAGATCAAACTCTTCAAGTTCTCCTTCACCACGTTGAAGCTTGGATATTGTTAACATCAACTCACAAAGAAATGGTTAACCTCACTCTGATACAAATTTGATCTGAAATTTAACTTGATCTAAAATTCAAGATCTTTTAACCATTATTCGCATGTGAATTTTTAACTGTTAACCATCTTTGTAATGGAAAATTAAAGAACATCCATCAAGCACATGAGCACATAAACATTTAATAAAACCATCTATGAACAAGAATTGATAACGAAGTTCACCAGACACCCTAGCTATGTCTTTGGGCCACTTTCCAAATGGGAAGGCCAATAGATTAGGTATTAAAATGCTTACAAAGTGAGTTCTGAATTTTGTCTGTCATATACAGTAACAGACTTCAACAACAACTGCAAGATGAAACTCTGAGACTTTTAGGTATGAACATGAATACCTTTCTGTATATCTAAAAGATTTTGTGAGTACTTTTCTGTATGGATGCCTAAATGCAAAAACTGAAGCTAGATCTGGAATCCTTGTGAAAAACTGAGACTTTTGAGTATAAACTCGGTATATTTCAGTAACTGGACTCAGAATGCCCTTCTTGGCACAATTCCCAAATCTACCTCTGATCTATACAGTCTATACGGCCTCGGGATGTGTGCCAATCTAGAATCACCTCGATCTACAAGTAAAACCACCTCGGTATGCATGCAAATTCACCTCAGGTTGTGTGCAAAAATCACCTCGGTCCATGTGAAAAACCACCTCGATCACTGTGCAAAACCACCTTGGTCTACATGCCAGTCTCTGCCTACATCAAAAACCCCTCCCATGGCTCATTTAAATAATGAGAAAAACCAAAAAAAGGGGGCGTGGCCATAGGCCATGCGCTTATCCAAATCCCACCAATATCGACAGTTTTGAAGCTTACCTCGCCACTTCTTGCCACGTCTCATGGCAGTGGCGCGTTGGTAGATATGGTGGTTATGGGGGCGGAAGTCCTGGGGTCAAACCCACAGGCTTCTCCTCCCACCACATATGCATGTAGTTTAACATATGGTTGGTGCGTTTTATATGGTATGTTTAACATATGGTTGGTACGTTTTATATGGTATGTTTTAACATATGGTTTGGGCGTGTTTTATATGATATGTTTTAACATATGGTTTGGGCGCGACTTTGGATATATGGCATGTTTTTGATAGTTTTTAAATACCAAGGGGGGTGCCTCGGTTTTGGCAAGGTCAAGAGCTAAGCCCTTTACCACCCCCTTTTTTTTTCCAAACCATGGGGTCATGGTGGCCTTTTCGCAAGGTCTTTGGTTCAATTCCCATAGCCCCAAATTACATTTTTTTTAACCATTTCTAACCATTTTTCACCATCTTTGACGAAACTTTAACTGATGATATCTTTGTCATCTGTAGGCCGTTTTTCCCGAAACGAACGTCACCTGAAAGATGTTGATGAACTCTTCTACTTTGTAATCTTTACTTTGCATTTTGAATACTTTAACTCTATAGAATTTTGAGATAATCCACCTGGATCAAACCTTCCCATTGGAAAGCTTTTTGGCCACAAAACGTATGAAATCATTCAGAAAAGAAGTGAGGACATGTTTGTCTCACTTGTCCTGTATCACCTATCCATTCTTCCTGGAACCTATACATCTGACTCAGCAATACAACAATCAACACTGCACTGACATTGTTAAGTACATTAATCACATTCTTAATCACATCTTCATTCAACATTGTCGGAACCAACCACATACTACTGATGAGTAATAAGTTGAATATAAACATTGAACCTGTGAAAGAGATTGTACCCAAACCATGCTGACTTTTAACCATAGAAACACTATCAACCAAAATAGGTGCATTGTAGTGAAATTTCACTTCCTTTTCATGCTTAGGATTCTTTTCTTCCTTACATTTTATAGACATAAGTGCCAAATTCTGACATGCATTAACAACCCTTTTTAATTGTTGTGTAGTGCCCAATGATTTGTCATTTTTGAATGAATGTGAATGCACTATGTCCTCAATTCCTTATTTAAACAAGTGATACTGATTATATTCTCGATAGAAGATCACTTTTCAATCATATAAGTACGAACTAACCAACACAATTCCATAGATATCTAGTGGGACCACATCAAATTCAACCTCTTCTACAAACTTAGATGTAATTGCAAAATTTAGATCACATTGTTGTGATACTTGTAATATTTTATCTTTGCATACCCAACCTAATGGATAAGGTTTCTTGTGTGGTTTTGTTTTTAATCCCAATTGCTTAACTACTTCTTTTGAAAAAAGATTAACTTGAGATCCACTATCTATGAGTGTGTCAACCTTTGTTTGTTTTGTAATCACTCTTATATGAAACAATGGATTCCTCTCTCTATCCTTAGAATTGTCATCATCTTTAGAAGTAGAAGCACATGAAGAACCAATGTTAGAATCATTATCAACAATATATTTACCTTTCATACATACGATTTTTATCTTTGTTTCATCCTCGGAATTTGATCCAAGGTCCTCAATGATAATTGTTCTTGTTTTCTTCCCCTTATGATCCTTAAACCACTTCGGTTTCATTTCAAGATGTAGCTTCCAACATTTTGCCTCTTCATGCCCTTGCTTTTGACAATGTGAGCATGTAGGTCTCTCATCACCCTTCTTCATTGTAGCTGCATGTTTAAATTTCCACTTTTCCTTGCCTTCTTTTGCCTGGATGGGTTCAGCTGAAGAAACATCATGAACACTCTTCCCTTTTGAATCAATGTGAGTTTTCCATATAACATTTGAGCGAGTTTTCGATATAACATCAACAATTTTACTCTGAATAGTCCTATTCCTCCCAGTGAAGGAATCATGGCAGGCTTCCCTAGAACTTCCCAGGTTCTTTCTGGCATAATGTTCACTTGTGTTTCTTCATCAAGAATGCATTCAATGTTGAAGTCCCCTAGTATTGCTTCGATATGTTCCTTTTCTTTGAAGATATCTGGTAATCAGACATGTTTATGTTCCTTCAGGGTTTCTTTCATCTGTATTAATACTTTCTCTTATTCTTTCTAGGGTTCTGCTATTTCTAGGGTTGTCCTAGGGTTTTCTTCATACAGATTAATTCTTTCAAGATTAGCAATCATTCTAGGGAAATCCAATAATTCATGGTCCAAATATTTGCAACAGAGACAACTGGGTTTTCCACCAGGTCATTCCTTAGCTAGATGGCCTGGTTTTCTGCAATCGTAACATAGGGTCAATTCTCTCTTTCTCTTAAATGATCCCTAACTTCTTCTGTACTGCGCACCAGGATCATGGTAGTTAGCCTGCAAAAAATTATTTCTAGGATCCTACATCCATTTGTTAGTCCAAACATTCTTTCTATGCATAGGTATAACATATCTATCATTATGCTTATCAGATCTATTCATATCAAACTTTCTTTCTTCTATTAATGCCCTAGGTTTTAAGCTAGGACCCAATCTATCAAACATACCTAGATCCATGCTCTAGAAACAAAAAAAATCACTTATCTTACTTCCACAGAGCACAAATCTTCCAGATCTAAGAACTTTTAACTATTCTTACCTTTATTAGAGGATAGGGCTTACAGATCTTACCTCTTTTCTACAGATCTGACCTCTTTCTTTCATAAGTTCCCACTTTTACTTTTCTTAGTGTAACAGCCTAATATTTCTAAACATCATTTACTTTCATAAACATTTTCATTAGTAAACTGAAACAATAACTTCATAGCAAAATATTGATTTCCATATCAACAACTCCAGTAACTTAGATTTATCAATGAACAATGATATCATGACAGGATGAAACAAATACATAACTTAACAAAGTACTTGGTCCTGATGCTAATCTCTATTTCCTTGCTGCCTTACTGTTGCCTGCTACCCAGATCAACCCTACCACAAACAGGAAAATAACTGCCCAAAACTACTGTCCTCCCTGCCAACTAGGAAAACTACCTAGCTCCAGGATATCTATGGATATCCTGGCCC
>SNQJ01S0008249.1:58726-101563 GCA_010110895.2 Picea sitchensis
TCATAGTTGATATAAAGCGTAATGACACTTTTCTCTGTACACCCTGGATCTCTATTGGTCTTCCTTCATCATCAATACACAACACCCTCTTTGCGAAACAATCTACCAAAGCTCGATGAGTTGCTAACCAATCGATTCCAATGATTAGATCATACGCCCCAAGAGCAGTGACATATACTTTCAACCTGGTAGTGCACACTCCTAGGTTTACTATACAATTATCGACACTAGGTCCTACAACCTGTTTTTCCCCCGAAGCCATCTCGACTTGTTTAAAGTCATCGTGCTCGTAGGCTGCCAACCCACTCCTTTATAATGAATATGGTGAAATGAAACTATTTGTTGCACCAGAATCAAACAAAATATTAACATTGACATGATTTAGCATACCTGAGGATTCTAATACTGTGGATTGATGTTCGGCCTGACGGTTGTTAACCGCTGCGTAAATCAGGTGGTTTCTACTTGACCTCCCCATTGGTGCCTTTCCTCCTCTATGCACAAACCCTGATTGTAACTCTGGACAATCCCGTTCATAATGGGGTCCTTCGCATCTCCAACAGGAAATATGATATTGAACCTGTGCATTGTTATGTGTTTGTCTTTGAAATGAGTTCCTTCCCCTAGAACCCCTGCCCCTACTAGTTGTTCCCTGAGATGGTCATGGACTTGTCTGCATCGTGGGCGATGAACGAGGTGCTGCACTAGCTGCCATTGAAATCCCTGCAGCTACTATCCTTGGCATGACTCTGTTACCATAAGGTGGTGGCCTTGAGCCCCCTCCCCTAGGAAATGTCCTCGGGGTCTTTCCTACGAATCCAGGGCATTGTAGAAATGTCGATATTGCACCCCCTGTTAAGTTCATGTGTTCTTCTGCTTAACACACATTTTCTACCGCCTCTGCTACTGAAGATGGATTCCACATCCGCACCATAGCTCTTATCTTTGGGTTCAATCCATAAACGAAGCGCTCTGCCTGTCGCTGGTCATTGTCCATATACAAAACACATTTGACCAGTTCCATAAACCTGATCTCATATTCTTCTACATTTATGTTTCCTTATATTAAGGCATGAAATGCCCCTACTTGTTGCTCCTCGTAGTATGCTGGTAGATATTTCCTTCGAAACCTCTCCTCAAAAGGTTCCCAAGATACTCTGTCTAGGGTAAGGTGTAGCTGTCTTTCCAAGTTGCCCCACCAATTCAAGGCGCTGTCTCTTAACTGGAAAATTGCAATCTTGGATTTTGAATTGGATGCATAGTCCCTTAAGGCAAAACACCTTGTCATGCCTTCCAACCATGCTTCCGCGCATTCACTGGTGCGACCTCCGGAAAACTCCGGAAGTTTGATCTTCTGCAACTCTCGCGTGATGTCTTCAGGTGGAAATTCTCCCTTTGAGTTCCTTGATGCTTCTGGATTACCGGTTCCAGATGGTGGGGGTTCCACTTCAGTCCTTGCTAGTTGGCGCCCCTTTAAAGTCTCGTTAATGGCTTCCAATGAGAGTAGTATGAGGGTTAGTGCATGATTTTGGTACTAACACTGCCCAAAACTGAATAAACGATGACAAAACCTTCAGTAACACGGTGCCCCTGTATGTTCCATTATAGGGTGTTGACCCTAGTTCTGTTAGGAGGGGTGGAGGCCTTTCCCACCGTGTATCCTCCATTGTAGGGTGTTGACCCTAGTTCTATTAGGAGGGGTGGAGGCATTTCCCACCATGTATCCTCCATTGTAGGGTGTTGACCCTAGTTCTATTACCATATGTAACAACCTAATATTTCTAAACATCATTTACTTTCATAAACATTTTCATTAGTAAACTGAAACAATAACTTCATAGCAAAATATTGATTTTCATATCAGCAACTCCAGTAACTTAGATTTATCAATGAACAATGATATCATGACAAGATGAAACAAATACATAACTTAACAAAGTACCTAGTCCTGATGTTAATCTCTGTTGCCTTGCTGCCTTGCTGTTGCTTGCTACCCAGATCAACCCTACCACAAACAGGAAAATAACTGCCCAAAACTACTGTCCTCCCTGCCAACTAGGAAAACTACCTAGCTCCAGGATATCTACAGATATCCTGGCCCCCGTGCTGAAAACCTCCAGCAACTCGGTGCCTCCCCTGATCAAAATCCATAGTCAAAAACTCTGTGCTCACAGCAAGTCCGAAAAATCCTCAGAAAAATCTCCCTTCAATGTCCAATCCCCCCCCGACAATCTTCTCCCCTCCCTAATTCCTCCTTCGCCGACTCATGCAGTTACTCCTCCAACCACCCTCCGTGCAGGTCCCATATCCTTCCTTTAATGTTTTATCTTCTCGAGATTCATTGCTCTCCCCTCCTGCATACGCAACCATTTTATAACATTTCTCAGTGATTTCTTAAGATTTATTTCTCAGGTCATTAAATGTGATCTGTAGTTAAAGTATTACTTAGTTAAGCATAATTATTTTCTTTAATTCATTTTACTTTGTAATCTTTAAGCATTCATCAAATTAGGGGCGTTACACTTAGAGTACAAAGCGTTCATATCTCATTATTTTCTTCAGATCTAATCTTATTTTCTTTAGATCTGACCTTATTCCTGGCACAAAGCTTCACAGGTTGAGTAAAACACTTCGCACTAGGGCAATAGGTGTATGCACAGAGATTTCTTTTGCACAGAGATTTCTTTTGCACAAAGTTTCTTCTTCCTTAGTTCCCAGCAATCACAGTTTCAGGTCCTAGCAATGGAACCATTTGTTGGGATAGGGGAAGACCCATGGTTTAATGATCAAGAGAGCACCAACAAATCCCTAACTACTATCCCTTTCGGAAACACCTGTGAAGCATATGAAGTCTCACCCGAGGTAGAGGCAGGGGTGGTTACAAGAGTTGGGTGCCTGCAACCTTAACTGGGACATAGACATGTGATTCTATCCTTACAGGGAACTTAGGATAGATCATTCATCAATGTTTAACCCTTATTATACTTCGTAGACAACACAGAGCTTCGTGGTGAATACTCAGATTTACAATGTTTCAACACTTAACCATAGTAACCCAGATCATATCTAGTAGATCAACACTAAGCATCCTACATAAGATATAACAATCATATATATCTAAGAAGCATAGAGCATAAGTGGATATATCAGAGCATGTAGCATAAGAAAAGATAAATGCATTGAACGAAAGCACATATCATAACACACAGATTTACATGGTTCACCCCCCCCTGGGGATACATCCACAAGATCTTCTTCTTTATTATGGTCCTCAAGCTGTTACAAGCACAAAGCCTCTGAAATCCTTCTTCGCATAGGACATAAGATCTGTGCAGCTCGCTAAATCCTTCTTCCTTGCGTTACAGTATCAACCACACAGTAACTTGCACTTAGCCTTGCAAGCCTTACACAATTCACACAGAGCACTTATTCAACATCACATAGATGCACCACCAATTGCACTAAGCAATCACATCAACTACTTCTTACATTTCCTATATTTCTATTTATACATTACAAAAGTGGGCCTAAGCATGGGTAAACCCACATGCCGACATCCCTTTCCCATTACATTAACCCAAAATCCTAAAAGAGGCCCAAAAGTGGACCGAGATCATGTGATCTTTGCTTCGCCTGACACTCCATATTTGACAGGGTGTCAAAGTCCAAAAACGATCAATTATGACCAAGTGTTCCTCAAAACTTGGTCAAGGGCCAACAATGAGCCCTAATGTTATTATCCATTTAGAACCTAAAAATTTATCATAACCTCCTATATCAATGGAAAATATGTGTGTTTTAAAGTAATACTCACTCATTTGAAGTTTCATATTTTTACAGCATCCACGACCTTTCATAGATCTCACACTAATGATCATAATCTCATTTTTTTTTAACAACATGAATATAACAATTAATTTCTTGAGAAACACAAAGATGAATCAAATTATGGGTGTTGTTGTTGTCAATTAAGGGAATGAGTTTTTGTTTCTTAATATAGAGAACCAACTTTAACATCTAAGGAAAAGAGACATCAGTGAAATTGTGAAGGGATATTTTGGGTTCTTCATTGGGTTGGTTTGGAAAAGGAACATCCTTAGTGATGTGAATGGATTCCTCCTAAGTCCTATCATGAACTCCCTCATCATAAATATCCTTAGAAATAACCATAAATAATTTATGCTCCTATATTTTCCTTAGAGAGTATTTTTCATCAGATATATAATAGAGATCTTTGAATTAACGTTCCACCATTTCAACCTATGTCAACTTGTGGACCTTGAGTGTTGGGGAAGGATGTTGAGGAACCACCATATTTGGGCATGGAAATGGAGAAATTTTGGGGCATTTGTATACATCATAAGATATAACTTAGGAATTACAAGCAAGTTGAGATCCATCCAACCAAGTATTAGTGTGTATCATCTCTACTTGGTCTTTGACTTCTTCCTTAAGAACAATAATACAAAATTTCTTAAAAAAATCATCAGTTAACTTTTTTGTTCTAATAACCAAATGTTCAAAAACATCGATATAGTATTCCATTGTTAATCCATATATATATATATATATATATATATATATATATATATTTAATGCATTTATATTTTTATATTAGTGTTGTCCTTAATCTTCATCTAGGCCTTTTAATGGTCGGATATACCCTTTTATTGTAATTGTACCCTTTGTCTCCTATATATACCAAGGAAACCTAGTTTTAGAGATCATATTATCTTGTGCATTTGTCATATAATACAAAGGGGTTTCTCCCTTGAACAAGTTTCTCATTCATTCTTCTATCTCATTCTGAAGGCACACAGTTACTTATCTTTCCACTTTAATCCTATTTGGGTGTTTCATGCATAGCATTTGATTTTACAAAATATGATCCTTGTATTTGTGTCCTTCAAACAAGCCATCTTGGTATCTTATCGATTATTCATTTTTGGGAAGTTTCAAACAAATAAATTTTTGGAGCTTTAGGGGACATAGGGAAGTACCTATGGTAATACAATTAGGTTCTTGCTCTCTATACTTTCAAAAAATATTTTCTGTGGAAATTAGGGTTCTTGAATAGTCTTCAAACTAGTCTCAAATAAGTGTTCTTTGTAGAAAAATCATTATAAATATAAAATCCTCCAAATTTAGTGCCAATAGTTCCATTGGAAATAAGAAAGATAATAGCATTTCAAGTCCAAATTTTGAAGTAATATATAAATAATTGGACATGTTGAAGTTTGTACAAGTTCACTCTCTTGTAAGGGAAAAAATAAAACAACTTTTGGGAAAGTTACCATAACTTTATCCTGGCACACTGTAATTTAGTCAAGCCTATGAAAATGTAGAGAACGCATACCAAGATACTACAGACAAAAAATTCAAAGTCATAAGGGCAATTTTTTTAGATATAGTTCTTGAGAAATGTTGGTCAACAAGATAGCTTACAAACCAAGGTTTTTAAATGGTATGCTAACTTGAAATTAAAATAACATTTGATTGGAAGATTTATTTTTTCTTAAATACAAAACTGTGATAAAGAGAAAAAAAAAAGGACTATTATTGTTTTCTCACATGGAAAAGGGTTCTTCAAAACATTCTACTCCTAATAGACCTCAAGAGAACTCATATATGAATCATGAATAAAGTGAAGAGTTAGGGTACCAGGTACCCCACTTGAACAACCTATTTAATGTCATGGGTGATCATGTGTTGAAAAAAGTGTATTTGTCACATTAAAAAGAAACAATTAGAAGGGAAATTGATGATAAAATGGATCAAAGATGGAAAAATTACAAAATTCCATGGAAGCCATGCTCTTACATACTATAGATGAGAGGTTCCATAAAAGTCATGTTTTGGGATAAAGAAGCCATGAAATTATGGAGAATAAAGTTGTTGAACCCAAATAATATATGAGGAAGATTTTAACACATTTGGGGAAATTGAAGATTGAGTCCTAAAATCATGACTATTCAACAACCAAATATCTACATCATTGGGCATTCAAATTGGGAGCAAGGAGCTAATTAATTTTCAATATAGATATGAAGAAATTTGATGGTAAAGATCATATAACATGGATATTCCAAATGGATCAGTTCTTTCATATGCACCAAGTTCCTAGTTTACAAAAGGTAACTCTTGCATCCTTGTATTTAGAACCTAATAAAAAAATTTGGTACCAATGGATTTTTGGATGAAGAAAATATTATATTGTCTCTTGGTGCATTTTTATAAATAAATTGATAGCACAATATGGGGATGTTAAGAAAAATATGCTCTTTATACAATTAATAAATATACAACAATGAGTTCCAATTATAGATAAAATCCAACAATTTAAAATGTCGAGTCTCAAATTAAATAGGTATTCCACTTGCTCAAGATCATGACCATGATATTCATTTGTAACTTAAAAGTGTACCACCTAACATTCAGCCTTGTAAGTACCCATATACATAAAAGAGTGAGAATGAGTGTATAGTTCAAGAAATGTTATCGAATGACATCATTCAACCTAGCCAGAGTTATTTCTCTTCACCATTGGTTATGGTTTACAAAAAAGAAGGTCCATGGCATATGTGTCCATATTTTAAGGTGTTGATAAAAATGACCATTAAAGATATGTTTCCTATCACTTTCATTGAGGAATTATTAGAGGAATTGCAAGGAGAAATTTTATTTACTAAGTTGGATCTCCATTATGGATATCATCAAATCATAATGTGGTAGTTTCCACATTTTATAGCTTAATGAANTTTCCTATCACTTTCATTGAGGAATTATTAGAGGAATTGCAAGGAGAAATTTTATTTACTAAGTTGGATCTCCATTATGGATATCATCAAATCATAATGTGGTAGTTTCCACATTTTATAGCTTAATGAATTCTATTTTCAAAACCTTCCTCAAAAACAAATTGTTAGTATTTTTTGATGACATAGTAATCTACAAAAAATATTGGGAAGAGCGTGCACACCATGTTGACATGGTATTAAAACTAATAGAAGAGAAACAACTATATGCAAGTGTTTATATTTGGATGTAACTATGTAATATATTCTTTTTTATTTGTATTCATCAAACCTCGAGAAGTTTATTGTAATATTATTGTATAAATAGACTAAAAAAAATATTATTTTATTGTTATCCTTATTGTGAAAATAAAAATGGCTCCTATTAGGGTTGCGTCTTTTTGGGAGTCAAGTTATGTGTATAAATATAGGTCTATTTCTTCTCATTTGTATACACACATAACTCGTCTTCTCTTGTGTATTTGGAGCATAGAAAAGGAGGTCTAGTACAGGAGGTCTTGATTTCTTTGTTTTTGGTAGCTTGGTGTTGGTATATTCATGAAGAGATATAACGTGCCATTGCATTGGTTGACGGAATATATACAAAACAATTGGTTTTTGGGTTTTCTTTCCCACGAGGGTTTTCGAAGATATATCTTGTGTTCTATGATTGTTTATCTATTAGTGATCCTATTACATGCAATTGTCAATGAATGTTAATGAAGATAACTGTAACTTCTAAAATTATAATATGGTATCAGAGAAAGCCTAAATAGAATATATTTAATATATATAGAATAAAAAAGGAGCCAATTTTTCTTGATAGGAGTGGTTTATGTACAAGACAAGACCCCCGACAAGTGTGCCCTAGTGGAGCACATCGTTTCCCTGGATTAGATCTTCAGAATCCATAATTTGTGATTTAGGGGAAGGATGACTACCAGAACAAAGATTGATGAGAAGTTGGAGGGAGATGAAAAATTCTGAGCTTGGAGATGAGTATCCCTCCTGCTAGAAGAACATGATCTAGAGAATTTCACTAAATAATAGGTTTTAGAACTAGAGGGAGATGAGGCTAAATAAAGACATAAGAAGGATATGGTCAAATAATAGAGGATTATTGTAGACTCCATTAAGGAGCATCATATTCATCACATATCCTCATTATACTCTCCAAAATGAATGATGGATGCCTTAAATCGATTGTTTGAAGGAAAAAAAATCAACGAAAGAATGACCTTGAGAACTCAGTTAAAGAACGTGAGGATGAAGAATTAAGAAACCATACACTCTTACTTCTCAAGAGTGAACTAGATGAAGGACCTGATAGAATCCATTAGTGATACAATGAATCTAGAAGAAATGTTAATTACCACCTTGAATGGCCTCCCAAGGTCATGGGATGAATTTATTAAAGGGATATGTTGAATAAGGAAGCTACCCAAGTTCAGTAGGCTATGGAAAGATTGCAACCAAGAAGAAGAAAGGATGGAAGCAAGAGAAGAGAAGATGAGAGATGATGATCAATCCCTAGCCACCCACACCAGAAAAGAAAATAGAAAGGAATAACCCTCCTCACCTAATAAGTTTCATAAGGGCCGAATAAATAGCCCAAATATCAGATGTTTCTATTGTCATCAAATGGGACACATTGCTAGGAATTGATCCCAAAGTTAGAGACCAAGGGAAAATAAAGGAGGTAAAAGGAATCATGTTCATACATTCGAAGATGATGAGCAATCGAAGAAGGTTTCAAAGGAATATGAATGAAGTGATGAGGAGTATGTTATTATCTTATCCCTTACAGGAACTGTCACTCATGGAAGTGACATTTCGATGCTGGAAAACGGTGCTTCCAAGAACATGACAGGTTATAAAGACTCCTTGTCTAAACTTACTCATTAGGATTCACCACACAAGGTGAAATTCAGAGATGACTATCAGTATCCGATCAAAGGAGTAGGAGAATCCACCTACAAGTTAGACTCAGTAAAGCCAATGAAGATGAAGAAAGTTCTCTATGTTTCTGGATTGAAGAAGAACCTTTTGTCGATTGAAACATTGGATGAGAAGGGTTAAAGAGTTTCATTTTTCGATGGACAAGTTCTTATGTGGCCTAGAGGGAATACTTTTGATGATTTTATGGTTATTGGAGTTTAATAGGGAGGAATCTACAAATTGAAAGGGCGATCAGATCCAACATTAATTCATGATGCTATGAATCCAAATGAATTGTGGCATAGGATATTTTCTCACTTACATTACAAGGCTGTACCGAGTGTGAGAAATATTTTGATGGGACTACCAAAGATCTTGAAAAAACCTGATGGCATGTGCAAAGGTTGCACAAAAGGAAAGAACGTGAAGCAATCCTTTCCCAACAGTGATAACAAAGGAAAAAGAGTATTGGACATTGTGAACTTGGATATGTGTAGACCGATGTCATCAACTTCACTAAGTGGGTATGTATATTATGTGTCTTTTATTGATGATTACTCATGCAAAACCTGCACCAACTTGCGGATCTAAAATACAATACCCAACTTTCGGATCTCATCAACAACTTAGATGTGAGGATTCCAACCCTCAAGTACAAGACCCAACTTGTAGACAAAAAACAATCTGTCCAACTGTACCAACAATGTGCTACAAATACATGACTTGTATATACTGCAACATGCATATGTACGTGAGATATCTTCTTGCAGCCTACATATGTATGCTGCATGTCCTATTTCATTCTATGTACAACCTCATAAAACTAGGGTTTCCAGTTTTCTGGAACTCTGAAACTTCTAGCCCTTCAAGCCTTCACTACTTCTGTCACATCAACCTCTAAAATGTCATTGTATCCAATATTTCACTTACCAACCTGTATATATACCATATCATTAACCATATGCATATCCGTACCATGTCATCAATGAACCATCTCCAACAACCTATGCATGTCCCTCATGCATACATCATCATACAACATAGATATCCCTCAACCAAGTACAAGTAGCTCAAAGGTGTGAACTATAAGAACGATATATGTACTCTACCATACATAAGAGTGTTTCTCACTCATCCAATCAAGCATCATATACCATATCCAAGTTCATGACCAACCATATCAAGAATGCCACAAGCATTCACCATATCATAGGAAAATCTAAGCATCAAAACAAACAAGTAACCATACTAAAAATTATGTAGTTGACCTGAACCTATAGAATGATGACCTGAGAACTTTCTTTCAGACTCTAAGGACTTGACACCAACATCTACTTAAGTATTCATGACCTTTTCATATGTATGTGACCTCTCCTCTTTTAGCCCACTTATATACATGGTTTCTTCCACTACATCCTGCATACGTACACACCTTCCTCCACTACATCCCGCATACACCTTAGAAGCTAGGTTTTTTCTCAAATTTTGGAACTCCGAAACGTTCACTCTCAACCCTCCTTTCCTTCCTCATAATTTCATAACTTCAAATGCATCAATGAGTACCTGCAATAAACCTTTCACAAAATAATATATATTCAGTGTGCTCAAATAGATGATAATAAGAGACCCTTTCTCTCTTATTTATACTCTCCAAGTAGCTCACTCTAGGGGTTATATTCTAACTGTTTTACCCAAATTCCTTATTTTAGGGCTAACCCACTTCTAACTACTTTGTGCACTTATAACCGCTTTATCCACAAATAGTAATCTTACCACTTTTCACTGCAACTATTTTTTTTTTCTTTTTCCAGCAACTTAACTCATGAATAACTCCTAGTTACAACCACTTTAACTAGTCAACTTATTATAGGAGCTTCTAGAATAATTTCACTTTTTTGACCTTCTAGGGGCATCCAGATAACTCATGAGGGTTCTCCAACTTCACTATGCCATATCTCTCGAACCGTGATGAACTACATGACATACCACATATCATCGGAAATGACATGACATGTATTATCCCTTTAGAATAGTCTTACCTGCATATTCATTGATATTAATGCCTTTATACCTCATACAAAAATTTTCCCCTTACCCATACTTCTAGTGCTACTGAACATATTCAAGGGTTGAAATCAATCTCTAAAGGTTGACATCATTCTGCAATATCACTCTCCAAGGGTTGACATCAATGAAAACCAAGTATCTAAATAAATTGGCCATCAATCTAAACCAATTGTTTGACAATATACCCCTTTGGCATTGATGGAAACACCAACATTGATGGAAAAACATAGTCAAGATAACATTCATGCTCATACTCCTCATCAATGTTTCTATCTCTCCTCCTTTGAAATCAATGGAAAAGAGTATCTCTCCTTGGGGCTCCTCTCTCTGTCCCCATGCATCTATTATTTCTCTTCACAAATATCTATAACGAAAGGTTATCTCCCCCTATCAATATGTCTCCTCCTGATATTGTACTTTTTGTAACCAATCATGGGAAAAATAATAACTTCCCCTATGGGTATGTCTCCCTCTATCTTCTCTAAAATATGTCGCTTAATCACTGTGAACAATATGCTACCATTGCAATCTTCTTCTGCTACAGATGTTGTTTCTCTACCAGAACACTGATCAAGTTCTCAACAATATTGCATCAAGAATACAATGATCTGATATTCCTTTGATGATCCTTTTCCATGTCCATACATCATACAATAATACATCAATATGTAACTGTTGTTGTAACTGTCTATGTCATTGTCAACCGATCATTGTCACAACAACATGTACCATGCATGAATCATGCATCAACCTGTACCTCAACCTATACCATAAACCAGTGCATTAACCATGCACCAAACCTATACCATCAATATGTACCAACACAATTACCTCAAATATGCAGAACATAACCTATCACAAGAACCCATGACATCAACTTGTTTCATCAATATCATAAAGCAAATCAAATCTATTCACTAATATCAATCATGAAGACAAATATCAACCATATGCACAATATTACCAAGATGTGCATCAAGCAATACTACTCATAAACATCAACAATATGTACCACAATCAAGATGTGCTTCTAAAAGTATATCCATTCATATATGCCCCATCAACCATAAACCATGTTCCAACAATACTACTAGAAAATGCCTCTAACAATGTACCAAGAATATGCCACAATAGATTAATGATGTACCTTTATCTAGTATCACATAACCCATTATATAACTCATAAATAAAGTCCCAGAATCTTATTGAGAAGTACTTAACATAACCAACAATGTACCTTAACATATATGGATCAATTCACACACTGGGGTTTGTACCATCCATCCAAGATAGGACTCAATCATATGCTCCAAAACTCAACCATATATCATCACCATACATTAATCAAACAAGATTATGGTCGTACCTGTAGCTTTGTTGCTGACCTAGAACATCATACCTCTGATAACTTGTATTGTACCATGGAACCATGCTACAGTTCATCTATACACAATTTTTTTTTCAAATCTTTACCTCATGTATGTGACTTGGCCTTCTTCATCATGCATATATTACTCCACTACATCCCACATATGTATGTGACTTCCTCCACTGCAGGCTGCATACACCTCATAAACTACGTTTTTTCTCAAATTCCGCGATTCTAAAACTTTCACCGTCAACGATTCTTTGCTAAGTCAGACGTTCGTAACTTTAGATGTATTAATTACTACCTACAATAAACCTTTCAAAAAATAATATATATTCAATTTTCTCAAACACATGCTAATAAGATACCCTTTCTCTCTTATTTATAATCTCCAAGTAGCTTCCTCTAGGGGTTATCTTCTAACTATTTTACCCAGCTTCCTTATTTTAGGGATAACCCACTTCTAACTACTTTGTCCATTTATAACCACTTTATCCAGGAATAGTAATATCACTACTTCTAGTTGCAACTAATTTTTTTTTAATTATTTTCTTTTTACAACAACTTAACTCATGATTAACTCCTAGCTACAACCACTTTGACTAGTCAACTTCTTCTAGGAGCTTCTAGAATAATTTGACTTCTTTGACCTTCTAGAAGCTTCTAGATAACTCATGAGGGTTCTCCAACCTCACTAGCCCATATCTCCTCAACCATTAGGAACTACGTGATGTACCACATATCGTCGAAAATGACACAACATGTACTATCCATATAGAATAGTCTTACCTACATATCCATTGATATTCATTCCTTTATACCTCACAAAAAATTGGGTCCCTTACCCATACCTCTGGTTCTACCAAACATACTCAAGGGTTGACATCAATCTACAATATCACTCTCTAAGGGTTGACATCAACGACAACCAACTATCCAAACCAATTGTCCATCAAGCTAAACCAACTGTCTGACACACTCTGAACTGAACTGAAGAATTGTGAACCAAAAAAATATGGCATTTATAGTGGAGCTCATTATCCTTCGAAGTGTAATCTAGGTTCTCTTTTGGTTCTACTAGTAGTTGATGGATCATGTGGATTATCTTGGCATTTGCTGACAATTCTTGACATACTTCCTACATCCAATCAGAAACTCAAAAAAATAAGGAAAACATAGAACATTACTCATCATACTTCCTAGAGAGAGCATCGACCACCAAGTTTTCCTTTCCCTTCTTGTATGTAATATCATAGTCACGGTCTAATATTTTTGTGACCCTCTTTTTATTTTTTGGATATAGTGCTTTCTATTCCATCAAATATTTCAAAATTTGATGCCTTTTTTATGTGAAAATTACACCCCATTGAGCAAGGACACCACATTTCAATCGAATGAATAATAAGAAAATGTTCCTTCTCATAGGTTGATTTTTCGAATTTCAGTCACGTAATTTCTTACTGTTGAAGTATCATGGGTGTCCATCTTCCATAACATAAGAAAAAAACAATGCATGATTTTAATGGATTGCAGGCATGACTTCAGGTCACGATTGATTGAGTTGATGATGAGTATTTATTCTTCCTCCCTACTTCCATACACATTTATTTTACATTTGTTGGATTCTGTTCTTCTCCTATCAATCCAAATTTTTCTTCACTTGGTGTTTTTTCATGTTTTAGTGCCTCAACTTCTTCTTCACGGTCATCCCAACTTGTCATTAGCCATGGAATTAAGTGGTTGTGTCATTCCTTCCCTGAACCAAGAGAGACTTCTTCCTTTTATTCATCTTCTAAGATTCCCTTTATTCATCTTCTAAGATTCCTTTTATTTACTATTTTCTTAAGCTTCCTGATTTGGTTGGATCCGAGGATGTATTTTTAATATATTTTCATTGGAATGCAATACTAACTGATGATTTTCAATAGAATTGACCCACCAAGTTGATTTACATTGATGCTTCATGTTCTTCTTAGGTCCTTTAGGGAATTTTGATACAATGTGTCTTGTTTCAAAGAAATATCTACATCTCAAAGAAACTATTTCATAATCCAACTTCTTAGACCAATAATATTTTTTTCCATTGAATTTAATTGTTTCTTGAAACACTTTGCTAAAGTCAATTTCCATGGATATCCTAGTGTATGTTGAAATATTATTCCTCTTAATTTTGTAGCTAATAAAATGGAACATTCCAAGATATGAACAGATGGGTTGAATATAGGGTAAACCTAAAAATTGCAAGGGCATATTGGGAAGTCTCACCTAAACAAGAGTTGAAGAAAGAGTATCACATAAAGGATTGAAGGAAGGATACCAGGGCTTCATGCATAGAGATGAGTTTTCCCAAAACCATTCGCTTGAATTAAGAATTCCATCCATGTATTCAATAATATTTAAAACTTTGTAATGAAGAAAATCTTCGAACATCTATGTATGGGGTTTTTTTTTATTATTATCATAGGTAACCACAAGTTTGAGATCTAATTATGAATATTGACTAACTAAGTCCAAAAATAATTAAAATGCAAAACCAATCCATTAGAGATAATGTAATCCACAACATCATATACATATGGTGCCATCGAAATGGTTATAGTTGGGGCTTCCTACAATAGTGATGCCGGAGCATCATCAGGAAAGCCACATGGTATAACAACAAAACGCCTAATGTGCCTTTTGAGTAAAATTTTAAATTTTGAAAGATCGCGTATCTCAAAGAAATTCTAAGTAAATGATGAATCAAAGAAGTTTTAATGCTGGGAGGTTGAACTATCGTGTCAAACTCGAAGAGATCAGATCATCCTTGATTTATTTTATTTTGGCATGGATTTGAAGATCCGCCTTAAATTGTCTATCACAGACGTTTATTCTAATAGGACTAAGTAGTTGTAAGATTTTATTTTGATCAGATAAGTAGTTCGATGGAACACTAGAGGACCTATTGTATAAGTAGGTGCATAGTATACCTAAATAAGGCTGCTGCAGATTAGTAGGGGATAGTTGTTACTGAATGTAAGTTTGTTTTTATCAGAGTTGTATCCATTTAAATCTAAATGAATATAACATAGGGATATTGACCCAACGCATGGTGTTACTACTGGTTACAATTTCCCTATTATTTCTATTTTCATGAATGAATGATTTATGTTATTGAGTAGATGAAACTGTGAAGTATTTGAATAAGCTTCAATTGTTTCTCTTCATTGAGTTCATGCAAGGTGTCCATATAGTCTGTAAGGAGTGCGTTGACAGATTCTATTTGGACTCAGAAGATCAGAAGAGAGTGTGAAACTTTAATTTGCAAGGAGTGCAAAGGGACTACTGCAAGGTGTGCACAACCTCCCACAAGAAGCTAAGTCTTGTGTAAGGATCTGTTGCAAGGAGTGAACAGATTTGAAGTTCGACTAAGTGTCAAATTATCCCTCTGAGGAGTCAAAGGGTTCAAGAAACAAATCTCAAGAGAGGTAGTGGGGAGAAATATTCAAAGGGAGTGAAGCTTTGAATATTCACCGAGTTATCATTCAAGATCCATCCAGGAGGAAGCATAATCGTTCCAGATCGTTGGATCTGGGTTAGATGTGTGATATTTAAGTCTCATTGTGCACATAATAGTGAGGAATTTGTTGAAGTCTAGAAGAGGTTAGGGATTGTCCATCATCCAGAGGGACATGTGGCATAATTTCTACAACTCTGGAGCGGAACCACTTCAAAAGTTTTGTAGACAAGGAGAGAGAGAAATAACCGAAGAGCTGAAGGCTGAAATAGATTCTGACCATTAGTCGCTAGGAGGTACGTCTCAACAGATCTAAGACTTCGGGGAAAGTCACTTCAAAAAACTTCAGTTGTCAAGTGTGAAAAACTCCTGAAGTGTCGAAGGCTGAAGTAGATCGCAACCATTTGTTGCGAAAAACACATGGAGAGATATCAGGTAGTTCACAGGCCTAACGCTCCGAAAGGAATTCAATGGGAGCGAAGAATATCTAGATCATCAGATCCAAAAGGACACGTGGAAGAAATCCCTTTTCTTCATGTGAAAACACTCCAGGATAAAATGAATGTTCAGGAGTTGAAACTCCTAAAGCCCAAAGAGCTGAAGTGAATCATAGTTGTCAGATCCAGAAGGACACGTGTCGACAAATGGTGTATTTTGGGTGGAAGTACTTTGGGAGGAAGCAAGTGAGAAGATTTTGAAACTCCGGAATCTCGAAGAGCCAAAGTTAATCGTATTCATCGATCTATGGGAGACACACATCGATAGATCGTGAACTCCAGGTGAAAGCACTCTGGGAGAAAGCGAAGGCAGAGAGTTTTAAAGTCTCAAAGCCTGAATAGCTGAAGTGGCTTGTAGTCATCAATCTGTGGGAGGCACGTGTTAGTGGATTGTGAACTCCAGGTGAAAGAGCTCTGGGAGAAAGTGAGCATGGAGAAGTTTAGAATTCCAAAGGATGAAGTCCCGAAGTAGACCAAAGCCGTTGATTTGGGTGGATGCATGGCGTCTGATCTAGAAATACAGGTACAAAATACTCTAAAGGAAAGAGGAGGTTGGAACATCCCTAACTCCCAAAGTGTGGAGTCCCAAAGTATATCTTGATCATTGGTTGTGAACGAGGACGAGGACCGTTGATCTGGTCCCCGTTGAAATTTCCAAAGTTGTGAAGTGCTAGGAGGTGAAGCCCGGGGTCACAGCCTAAGGTCACATGCAAAGAAGGTCTAGAAGAAGGAGCTAGTTCCCATTGGTGTTAATCTTTAGAAAAAGTTCTAAGAAAGCAGGGCCCGCGATTACCCGTTGATCTTTGAACGAAAATCGATAGTGGGGAATCATTGCGAAGAACGGAGGTAAAATTAGCGGACGTTTTAGTTGATCTCACCGGGATGGGGGATTAAAAACCATGATTAGATTGAGTTGGGAAAGTACATTTTTGATTGAGGATATTGAGCCCTCCGATAAAGAGTGAGCACGTTGGTGCCCTACAATAATTGTGAACCTTCGATCGATGAACAAGTCGATAATGACTGGATCATGACTATGAAAACTTGAGGGATGATGAAAGATGATCAGACGAGAGTGAGGTGGGTGCCATATGACCTATGCCTTGGGTGATAACAAGGCCTGTGTTTGATTTATATTGGTACCAACAAGGTCTTGAGGAGCTAATCTAGCTCGAAGAAATTAATATCCTTGATCGGGAGGTCGTGCAACCCCGAGTGAGAGTAGGGGGGTCTGCACCAAGTGGTATTAGTGCCTGATTTTATTTCATGTAGCCGAAAGAGAAATTGAATTTAAAATCTGTGTGTCATAACCAGTCAATAAAATGCCACGAAGGAGACGTGCAGAGCCACCTATATCCAATCGCGTTGTAGAATGAGAAATGAGAGAAATTCGTTCCAATTTGGAGGCGATGGAAGTAGTGTGGAGAAGAGAACTTGATGTTGGAGACGTCAGTGATGTAGAAAGTGAAGAGATAAAGGTCGAAGAAGAAGCTATAGGGGAATATGCGGCCAAAGAATGCTTACTGAAAGTTGTTTTGAAGTTGGGAGCTAGAGAAAAGATAGACATCCCAATGTACAAAGGAAACTTGGATGCTGAAGAGTTGTTGGACTGGATAAGTTCCATGGACAAGTACTTCAATTATGAAGATGTTGATGAGGAGAAGAAGGTGAAACATGTGGTTAGCAGGCTAAAAGGACATGCAACACTATGGTGGGATGAACTACAGGCTGATAGAAGGAGAAAAGGCAAGAAAAAGATAAAGAATTGGGATAGAATGGTATAGAAGTTGAAGGCTAGATTCATATGCAAGGATTATCAGGTGAATATGTTCAAGAAGTTACAGAACCTGAGACAAAAGGGAATGACAGTGAAAGAGTACACAGAGGATTTCTACAAGCTTAACATTGTGACTGGACAGAGGAAGAGAGATGAAGAGAAAGTTGGTAGGTACATAAATGGCCTGAGATATGAGATCCATGTTGAAATCAACATGATGTCGGTGAGGACAGTGGAGGATTATTATCAGATTTCACTGAAGAAAGAGGAGAAGCTTCCTAGAAAACAGAGTCAACGAAGCAGAGGTAGAAGTCAAAACAAAATTAAGGTATTTTCCCACGACAAGTCACATAGAACCAAGAATGAGACTGAGAAACCACATTGTCACTCAGAAAGAGGAGGAAGTTCTTGAGAAAGACAAAGTGGTGGAAGAAATTCTTTCAGAGGAAGAGGAAGAAGCAAAGGAGGAGAGGTAAGGTGTTATGTCTGTGGAAAGGCATGACACATGTCTTGGGAATTTCTTGAGAGAAGGAAAGAAGGAAGAGGTGGAGCTCACATTTCAGAAGCATAGAAAAGGAATGTTGAAGCCGAAGGTGCAGAGGATGGAAAATCCTTGATATTGAGAAAGGTTCTCTTAAAACCAGAGCCAGAGATTGAAAAGCCAGTGCAGAGGAATAGTTTGTTCAGAACAACTTGCAAGACTAAAGATAGAGTATACAAGGTGATAATTGACATTGGGAGCATTAAAAACCTAGTATCCACAAAGATGGTGGAGAAATTGGAATTGAAGACAACTGCACACCCAAATCCATATAAGGTCTCATGGTTGCAAAAAGGACACCAGGTAATTGTAACTAAACAATGCCTTGTTGAATTTAAAATAGGTGGATATAGAGATGATATTCTATGTGATGTAATTCCCATGGATGTATGTCATGTTTTTTTTGGAAGACCATGGCGATTTGACAGGAATTCCATTCATGATGGGAGAATGAATACTTACACTTTGGAAAAGAATGGTAGAACACACATGTTGCTACCAATAGAAGAGAAAAAATTAAAGGGAGAAGCCAACAGAAGAATACTTCTCATGGGTGGGAAGGAAATCTTGAGTGAATTTAAGAAGGAATAGGAGATGCAGTTTGTTGTGGTAAGGAAACCCAAAGTTGTCCTTACAAGTAATTCTATGGACGATTTGAATGAAGAAGTTCACGAGATGTTGGAAAAATTTTCTGACATGGTAGTGGATGAGTTTCCTAACTCTTTGCAACTCATCAGAAGTATCATCCATCATATTGATTTGATACCAGGAGAAATTCCTCCAAACAAAGAAGCATACAGATTAACACCTTAAGAGAATGAGGAGGTAAAAAAACAAGTCCAAGATTTGTTAGACAAGGGTTTGGTCAGAGAAAGCTTGACCCCATGCGCAGAACCAAATGTGTTGATCCCAAAGAAGGATGGAGGATGGAGGATGTGTACAGACTCCAAAGCCATAAAAAAGATCACCATCAAGTATAGATTTCCTTTGCCTAGAATGGATGACTTAATGGATTTCTTAAGTGGAGCATTTTTTTTTCCAAAAATAGATTTGAAAAGTGGATATCAATAGATAAGGATGAGAGAAGGTGATGAGTGGAAAAAAACCTTTAAGACAAATAAAGGGTTGTATGAGTGGCTTGTTATGTCGTTTGGCTTAACAAATGCCCCAAGTACTTTTATGAGACTGATGAATGAAGTATTGAAAGATTTCATCAATAAGTTTGTGATCGTATATCTAGATGATATATTGATCTTTAGAAAGACTAAAGAGGAGAATTTGAGACATCTGACATTAGTGACAAAGAGACTGTAGTAGGAGAAGTTGTTGATTAATATGGATTAGTCCTCTTTCATGAAAACATAACTCATATATTTGGGTTTTGTGATATCTTCAAATGAATTGAAGCTGGATCCAGAGAAGGTGAAAGAAATCAAATAATGACCATCACCAAGGAGTATATTTGAGGTGAGAATCTTCCATGGATTAGCAAGTTTCTATAGAAATTTGATTAGAAATTTCAGTGGAATTTGTGCACAAATGATGGACATGGTGAAGAAAATATACAAGTCTTTCAAATAGACAAAAGAGGCCAAGAGGAGCTTCAATATATTGAAGGAGAAGATAACGGAACGACCAATTTTGGTCTTACGAAATTTTGAGAAGACATTTCAAGTGAGATGTGATGCGAGTGGAGTTGCAATTGGAGCAGTCTTGAGCCAAGATAATATGCATGTTGATTCCATGAGAAGCTGAATGAGACTAAGAGGAAGTACTCCACATATGATAAAGAATTTTATTCCATAATTCAATCTTTGAATAAGTGGAGGCACTATCTTGTTCCAAAGGAATTAGTCTTGTATAGTGATAATCAAGATTTACAATTCATAACCAGGAAGAAGAAGTTAAACCAGAGACATGCTAAGTGGATAGAATTTATGAAAAATTTCACTTTTGTCATTAAACATATTTTTGGGAAAACTAACAAAGTTGTTGATGCATTGAGCAGGATATGTCTGATTCTGCAGGAATTTTAGGTCAATACATTAGGGTTTGAACACCTTAAGAATATGTATTGTGATGATTCAGATTTTAAAGAAGCCTATGAAGCATGTACAAATCCCGTGCTCGGGGCAAAAAGCCAGTGGACAGAGTACATGATTCAAGATGGATTGTTGTTTAAAGGTTGACAATTGTGCATACTGAGATGTTCGATGAGAGAAAATCTGTTGAAGGAAAAACATAGTGGAGGTCTAGCAAGACATTTTGGCCATGAAAATACATTTTCACAGTTGAATGGCTCATACTATTGGCTAGGTATGAGAGAAGAGGTGAAGAAGTTTGTGAACAAATGTAATATTTTTCAATGTGAAAAAGGAAAGAAATAGAACACTGGATTGTATCAGCCATTGTCTATTCTAGATAGGCCTTGGGATCCAATAAGCATGGATTTTGTGTTGGGATTTCCAAGAACCCAAAGGGGAAGTGATTCCATCTTTGCTGTGGTTGATAGATTTTCAAAGATGACACACTTTATCCCATGCCATAAGACTAGTGATGCAACACATGTTGCAAATTTGTTGTTCAAGGAAGTTGTGAGACTTCATGGATTTCCTAGGAGTATTGTCTCGGATAGAGACACTAAATTTGTTGGTCATTTTTGGAGAACACTATGGAAGAAGCTAGGGACAAAATTGTCTTTTAGTTCAACATATCACCCTCAGACAGATGGACAGACTGAGGTGGTAAATAGGAGTTTAGGAGATTTGCTAAGGAGTTTTGTCACTGAACATCATAGAAAGTGGAATCAAATTCTACCATAAGCAGAGTTTGCATATAATGAATCACAAAATAGAAGTACAAGAAAAATCCCAAATTTTCAGATATGGAATGAAGTCAAGAGGAGTGTCATAATTGAGAGATCTGGAGAAGAGTGAATTCAAAAGTGTTGGAGTAGAAGTCTTCATTGCAGAAATGCATAACCTTCATAATCAGATCAAGGATCAGTTGCAGAACAACAATGTAGAGTATAAACACAGAGTTGATCAGCACAAAAGAGAACTTCAATTTGAGGTGGGAGATCAATTTTTAGCACACTTGAGGAAGGAAAATTTCCCAAGAGGAACATATAACAAGTTGAATTTGAAGAAGATTGGACCATGCAAGATCCTAAGAATTTTTGGTATCAATGCCTATGAGTTAGAGATACCAGAGGATGTGGGAATATCACCCACATTTAACATTTCAGACCTGTATCCTTACAGGGAAGATGAAACAGAAAGATCAGAATCTCAAGAGAAGATTCAGTGGGAGAAGCAGATGCCTGTAGTAGAAAAGCCACATATGGAGAAGATCGTTGATCATAGGATTGGCAAGAAGACCAGGAGGAAGACCTATTTTGAATATTTGGAAGGGACACCTGATAGAAGATGTCAATTGGGTAAATGAAGTCGATATCCAGAAAAATGGAAGGTCAATGCAGGAGCTCATGGACATGAGGTTTTCTACCCAGAGGAGTATGATTTAGGAGCATCGTCAACAAAGCCACATGGGATAACAACACAATGCCTAGCACTCCTTTTGAGTAAAATTTTAAATTTTGAAATATGGGGTATCTTAGAGAAATTTTGAGTAAATGATGAATCAAAGAAGTTTTAATGTTGGGGGGTTGAACGATCGCGTCAAGCCCGAAGATATCAGATCATCCTTGTAACAAACCTAGTTAAATAACTAATTGTTAGAGTTAAATAATTGTTAAAGGTTTATTAAGTTTAATTAATTGTCCTAATGTATATTAGTTAATTAATGATTATTTATTAATATTATTATTTATTTATTTATTGTTTAATGTATATTAATTAATCGATTAATTAATTAATTAACTCAATAAATATTTGGGGAATGAATTAAAGTCTAATAAATTTTAATTTATAAAAAGAGAACTTAACATATTGAAGGAGGGTTGGCATTGAGAGGAGGGATAAGGTGGTTGGCAATGAATGGAGGGATAAGGTGGTTGGCATTGAATGGAGAGGCGGTGAATGGATGGGGGGATATGAGGGGGCAAAGACATTCGAGAGGGGACTAGATTTTGGGAGGTAGAGAGAATTTCTGGAGATCAGGAGGAGATTGTATTGGAGCATTTTTCTAGGGGAGGGATGGGAAAACTGTAATTCTGGTTTGGCTTGAGGAATTTGTTGGACTGTTACAGGGGAACATTGGTTGCTTGGAGTTTTGGGATCGGGGGCTAGGAATCCTCACAGAGTCCTAGAGCTAGGGAGCTGGATAGGCTCTGTTCCAAGCTGACAGGGAGGAAATATTCGGTTTTGGGCAGAGCTTGGGCAGAGCAGTGAGGACAGACGGAGTTGGGGAAACAACATTACTGAGAGGTATTTATGTCATTATCGATATGATGGTTCACTATTTTACTAAGATGTGTATGTTTTATATATATATATATATGATTTACATATCAGGTTGCTCAATTATAATTTTCTTTGTCTAACAATGAACTGTTAGTTTGTTAGCTTGTTGAATAAAGAATCATAAAATAAGTTATAAAGATCAATGTTATGTATTATGTTAAATTAACTAATTCTAGGTTCTGTTAGATAGGACACTACAATCCTTGAGTTATTTGATTTTGGTGTGGATCTGAAGATCCGCCTTAAATTTTATATCACAGACATTTATTGTAATAGGACTAAGTAATTGTAATATTTTATTTCGATCAGATAGGTAGTTGGAGGGAACCCTAGATGACTTCTTGTATAAGTAGGTGCATAGTATGCCTAAATAAGTCTTCTACAGATTAGTATGGGATAGTTGTTACTTAATGTAAGTTTATTTTTATCAGACTTGTTTCCATTTACATCTGAACGAATATAACAGAGGGATATTGAACCAACGCATGGTGTTACTACTGGTTACAATTTCCCTGTTATTTCTATTTTCATGAGTGAATGAGTTATGTTGTTAAGTATATGAAACTGTGAAGTATTTGAATAAGCTTCAATTATTTCTCTTCGTTGATTTCATGCAAGGTGTGCATAGTCACCCGCAAGAAGCTAAATATTGTGTAAGGATCTGTTGCAAGGAGTGAATAGATTCAAAGTTCAACTAAGTGTCGAAGTAACCCTCTGTGGAGTCAAAGGGTTAAAGAAACAAAGCTCGGGAGAGGTAGTGGGAAGAAATCTTCAAAGGGAGTGAAGCTCTGAAGATTCACCGAGTTATCAGTCAAGATCCATCCAGGAGGAAGCATAATCGTTTCAGACCATTGGATCTGGGTCAAGTGCACGAGATTTAAGTCTCATTGTGCACACAATAGTGAGGAATTTTCCGAAGTCCCGAAGAGGTTAGGGACCATCAATCATCCAAAGGGAAAAGTGGCATAATATCTACAACTCCAGAGCGGAAGCACTTCAGAAGTTTTGTAGACAAGGAGAGATCGAAATCGCCGAAGAGCCGAAGGCCGAAATAAATCTTGGTCGTTAGTTTCCAAGAGGTACATGTCAACATATCTAAGACTTTGGGGAAAGTCACTTTAGAAGACTTCATATGTGGAGTGTCACAAACTCCCAAAGTCCCGAAGGCTAAAGTAGATCACAACTGTTAGTTGCGAAGAACACGTGGCAAGAGATCAGGAAGTTCATAGGCTTAACTCTCTGAAAGGAAGTCGACTGGAGTGGAGAAGATTTGGACCGTCATATTGAGAAGGACACATGGAAGAAATCTGTCATCTTCGGGTGAAAACACTCTGGGAGAAAACGAGTGTGTAGTAGTTGAAAATATTGAAGCCTGAAGAGTCGAGGTGAATCGTGGTCGTTAGATCTAGAAGGACACGTATCGATAGATGGTGTACTTCGGGTGGAAGTACTTCGGGAGGCAGCAAGTGTGGAGAGTTTGAAACTCCCAAAGACCTAAGAGCCGAAGTTAATCGTAGTCGACAATTTGTGGGAGACACTCGTCGATAGATCGTGAACTCTGGGAGAAAGCGAAGGGATAGAGTTTGAAACTCCTGAAGCCTGAAGAGCCGAAGTGGCTTTTAGCCGTCAATCTGTGGGAGGCACATGTCAACGGATCCTGAACTCTGGGTGAAAGAATTCAGAGAGAAAGTGAGCATGGAGAAGTTGAGACTCTTGAAGGCCGAAGCCCTAAAGTGGACCAGAGCCATTGATTTGGGTGGACACGTGGTGCCTGATCTATAACTTTGGGTACATAATACTCTGGGGGAAAGAGGACATTGGAATATACCGAAATCCCGAAGCGTGGAGTCCCGAAGTAGATCTCAACCATTGGTTGCAAAGGAGGTTGAGGACCATTCATCTAGTCCCAGTTGAAAGTTCTGAAGTTGTGAAGCGCCAGGAGGTTAATTCTTGGGTCAGAGCCTGAGGTCACATGAAAATAAGAGCTAGCAGAAGGAGATAGTGCCCGTTGGTGTTAAGATTTGGAAAAAGTGATAAGAATGCAGGGCCTGTGGATACCCGTTGATCTGTCAATGAAGATCGATGATGGGGAATCATTGCAGAGCGCAGAGGTGAAATTAGTGAACGTGCTAGTTCATGGCCCACAATTTACCAACATCATTGATCTCATCGAGACGAGGGATTAACGACCAAAATTAGATCAAGTTGGGCGAGTACTTGTTTGATTGCAGAGACTGAGCCCTTCGATAAAGAGTGATCACGTTGACACCCCACCATCACTATGAACCGTCGATCGATGAACAAGTCGACAATGACAGTGAAAAACTGAGGGATGATGAAAGATGATCATACCAAAGTGAGGCATGTGCCATATGACCTGTGCATTGAGTGATAAGAGGGCCTGTGTTTGATTTAGTTTGAGACCAGCAAGGTCTCGAGGAGCTAATCTAGCTCGAAGAGATTAACATCCTTGACTAGGAGGTTGCGCAACCCTGAGGGAGAGTAGGGGGGTATGCACCAAATAGAAAAGAAGAAAGGAAAGGGGGTGGGTTGCAGACCCATTTAGAACGACATGTTTGAAAGAATTTTTATTCAAAAAACTAGCACTAGGGATGTAAGAAGGTGACACACAAGAGGCCCCAACTAAGATAGGGTCGAGGTTCGATAAGTGAACAATAGGAACAATTAATCCTATTGATTTTATAGTGGAGCACACAGAAGGAAAGAGACCACACGAGGAGGGTGAGAATGTTCATTGCAAGAGGTTATGAAAAACCCTAGCCACAATTGTCATACATACAGGATCCATCAAATAAAATAAGTTATTAAGTGGATTTTTTATTGTTATTATCATTTGTATCTTGGTATATTCTATTATTGTATCTTGATATATTTTATTATTTCTTCTTTAAAACATCTATTTTTATAATAAAGAACACCACAAAGAGCATAGGTGAACTTCATCAACCCAACAAGATATCAGATTTGCAAGAAAGAATTACTACGTTTATGACTTTAAGTAGTTATAATTTGTCATGCATGATGATTTGTAATAATATATCTATCTAAGTTAGTTGTCTACGCTTTTGATGTGCACATCAAAGATTCCTATTGATTGAAATTGCATGAATAGACTTTGAGAGCTAAGAGAAAAGTTTGATTACGGCTTGTTGTTGTTAAAAGATAAATGGTCCTAGGATTATGATTATTCTTATGATTTTTACTTAGTCATTGATATTATATTCTAATATTGTATAGAAAGTTTATAAGTATTCCACAAATGAATTGCCATTTGTGGATGATTGTTGTAAGAATGAATTAATATTATTATTCCTTGTTATTAATACCTTAGCGTTCATATCTTGTATGGATTATCTATGTGTTGTTGTCCCAATATTCAATCTCAATCAGCTTTTGTAGAACCTAGTGAGAATAAATGAATGAACTGATGTTTATGTGTTAGTTGCTGTTTATTACTATTACAATTAATAGTTTATGATAAATCCCACGTATGAGCTTTCTTGGATTGATAATTAGAACGCTAGACTACATCGAATTTTTTGGAAGCTTAAGTGGACCTCGGTAAGTCAAAAGGGTCAACATTTTCCGGTCTTTTTTAAAGGGGTTGTTGATCTCATTTTTTCTTATTATTTAACATTAAGAAGGTTACCCGGAAAAGAAAAGGATGTGAGAGAACTTAATTTTTCTCAATCCAATAAAAACATTTATGTCAGATTATGGATCTTTATAATGAGATGCCAGTTTTCCTCAATACAATAAAAACACTTAATTCTCAAGGCCCTGTACATAAATACAATCCAATAATAAAAAACACTTAACTCTCTTTAACTCTCTGTACATAAATAAAATCACTCAATACAATAAAAACACTTAACTCTATGTAACATAAATAATACAATAATTTTGTATATAAATTAAAATAATTATATATATATATATATATATATATATATATATAACATGATTTTTGTTACAATATAACTATAATGATATGATTGTTAATCTCATAATTATGGGTTATATTAGTATGCACTTAATTTTATTTTCAAAATATTTATTTGAATGTATGTTTTTACTAGTTATAAAAGATTTTGAATTTTATATGAATATAAACTCAAGAAATATTATATATATAGGTATTGGATACATTTATGTATTTAAAATTACAATTCAAATAATGAATATCAACAATAAATCTCATTAAAATGTAAAACTAAATAATTTTGCTCCCCATCCTAAAACACAAAAATACCTATCTATTTTTAAGGTCACGGCCAAGCCAGCACACCAAATTGGTGTATGAGACTACAAAGGTATACATACCCTAACCCCCTCTAGATTTGAACATGTGACCTCTTAAGAGGAAACACATGTTCTTAACCATTAGACCCACTCAAGCTGTATTGTTCATTCCCTTTTAAATAAAATAAAGTCTATTGGCTTTAATCAATTTCCCTAAACACGAAAAAGGCTCTAATTCAGTACTGGAAATCAACTTAAATTCAGCCCTCAGATCCAAAATTTTGATTTACCAACTGATATAGCACCTGGCATCTCACAATACGCATTATCATCATTATACATGCAACATTGGAATTGTGTCATTAATTTGAGATTGATATCTCAAAGTTAGTGACCATAATAATTCCTTAAAATATAAGTCCGGTGCATAGTCTACTCCCGCCATGGCCAAAGCTTCACACGAAGGCATGTCATCTCTGTTATCTATTTGCAGACAACCGAAGATCAAATTATATCTTGTGACGGCGGCCGCTATCTTTCGAGATGATAGCTTCTGTTCTAATAAATATTTCAAAATTTCATGCCTTTATTTTATGTGAAAATGGCACTGCTTTGAGTGACGACACGACATATCAATGCAATGAATAATAAGAAAAGTATCCTTCTCATAGGTGGATTTTCCGAAGTTTGTATCACGTAATTTATTATTGAGGAAGATGCGTGGGTGGCTCTTTTACATTAATACAACCCCAATTCCTTAGTTTGAGGCATCACATGCCAAAAAGGATGTATTCTTGAAGTCAATAAAAGAAAGGATTAGTGTGGTAGACATGGAAATTTTTAAAGCCTAGAAGGCTTGTTCAACATCCTCATTTCAATTAAAGGTATCTTTTTTTAGTAGGGTGTCGAGAGGAGTAGCAATTTCCGACAAACTTTTGATAATAACCTATTATACCAAGAAGGAATACAATATTTTGAGGTTTTTTGGATGAGGCTAATCTTTCATTGCATCAATTTTTATAGGATCAACATGCAAACCCTCTCTACTAACAATGTGTCATGAATATTCAACTTTTGAAGCCCCAAAATAACATTTAAAACACTTGAGGAACTACACGTGATTATGGATGAGTTGTGAGACCTGATATACATGTGCCACCCAAGTCTTATTGTATACCAAGAAGTCATCAAAGAAGACCAATATAAAACAATGTAGAAGTGGTGTAAAGATGTTGTCAATGATTGTAATATTCTAGATATAAAAAATATGCAGAACAAAAACAAATAGCTAGAAATGGAAGATGAACAACAATATAACCATAACAACACCACGATAATACCAAAATGATAACAAAATAACACCAGAAATATCACTTTAATTACCAAGAGCAATGTTCACTTGCCTCTTCGAGGGGAAAACCTCCAACAGAGCAGAGCTCTATTACAATAATATCCAAAAAAAAAGTTTTCATACCCTCGACTCCTATTTATACTAAATATGTCTATAAAAATAACCATCTAGAGGAAGATCCTTCTAGAAGTGGAAGCGTCTATTAGGTCTTCTTACATTGGACTTATTCTTCCTTATCGCTAGGCCTTGTTAATATTGATCTTTATTACATGGAAATATATTATTCTACCTACATGAGGGGTTAGGTCCCTAACATGTCCTCCCCCTTAAAAACAACATTTTCCTCAAGGCTTGAGATGGGGAAATTGTTGTAGAATGGTAGTCGGTTCCCCAGTGGCATCTGGTGGAGTTGCATCTTTCCACTCGACTAACACTTCCTTGATGGTTCACTGACACAGTCAACGCTCACATTGATCCAAAGCTACTTGTGGTTGTAGCCAAATGGATCCTTCTTTGTCCAACTCAGGAAGGTTGGTTTGAGTTTGGCACTTAGTTCCAATCACCTTATTTAAGCACGAAACATGAAAAACAGGATGGATCTTAGAATGACCGGGTAAAGCTAACTGATAGGCCACCTGTCACACATGCTTGATAATGGTACAAGGACCATAAATTTTGGGTGCCAGTTTCTGACAATGGTCATCCTTGAGGGATGTTTGCTTGTAAGGTTGCAGTCGAAGAAACACCTGATCCCCTTCTGCAAATTGACGTTCAGAGAGACCTTGATCTACTTGTTGTTTCATGCGATTCTCGGCAATGACAAAATTATCTTTGAGGGTATGGAGAATAACTTCTCAAACTGTAAGCATTTGGTCAACTGCCTGGACCTTCAAGACACCTGGAAAATATGAGAGGACTGAAGGTGGCTTTTGTCCATATACCACTTCAAAAGGATCCATGTGTGTAGTTGTATGGTATGAAGTGTTGTACCACCATTCAACTAGTGGCAACCATTGAGCCCACTGATTCTTCCTTTTCGATGCAAAACACCTCAAATATGTTTCCAAACATTTTTTGACCACTTCAATTTGACCATCAGTGTGGGGATGATAATCTCTATTGAGATGCAATTGGGTGCCTTGGACCTTTGAGACACCTGGAAAATATGAGAGTATTGAAGGTGGATTTTGTCCACATACCGCTTCAAAAGGAGTCATGTGTGTAGTTGTATGGTACAAAGTGTTGTACCACCATTCAACTAGTGGTAACCATTGAGCCCATTGATTCTTCCTTTTCGATGCAAAACACCTCAAATATGTTTCCAAACATTTGTTGACCAGTTCAATTTGACCATCAGTCTGGGGATGATAATCTGTGCTGAGATGCAATTGGGTGCCTTGTAGCTTGAATAGTTCTTGCCAAAAATTGCTGGTGAAAGTTGGGTCGCGATTAGAAAAAATATAATGTGGCATGCCATGAAGTTTGAAGACCCGATCCATGAAAATTTGAGCCACAGTAGATGTTGTAAATGGGTGTTGAAGAGCACATAAATGAGCATACTTGGAAAGACGGTAAACTACCACCATGATCACTGATTTATTTCCTGATTTAGGTAAGATGACAATCAAATCCATAGAGATATCCCGCCAAAGATCAAGTGGAATTGGAAGCGGTTGTACTATGCCATGAGATTTGACAGATTCACCCTTGTTGCGTTGACACACATCACTTTCAACCACAAAATTACGAATGTCTTGTTTAATATCCTCCCAAAAATAAGAACGTTTGACTTGGTCATAGGTTTTGTTAAACCCAGAGTGCCCAACTATGGTTGTAGAATGAAGCTCAAAAAGTACCGTAGATTTAAGTTTTGACTATTTACTTAAATACAAACGACCTTTGTATCGAAGCTCATCATTGAGCCAAAAGTACCCTGGGGAAACTGGAGAACTGGACTACAATTGTTGTATCAGATGTGAACTTTTGGGATCGTGTAGCCATTCCCGGCGAACAACTTGGAGCCAATATGGTACAATGAAAGAGAGATAAAAAAGAGATCCTTCATCTTCATATTTTCTAGAAAGCGCATCAGAAACCACATTGTCTTTGCATTTTTTGTAAATGATCTCATAATCATATCCAAAAATCTTAGTCACCCATTTTTGTTCCTCAGGGGAGGAAAGGGGTTGTTCGAGAAAATACTTGAGGCTTTGATGTTCTTTCTTAATTTGGAAACATTTCCCTAATAGATAAGGTCACCAAAGATCCATGGCATGCAGAATAGACAACATTCCTTTTCATATATTGATTTGCCCAAATTTCTCTCGGACAATTATTTGTTGGTAAAGGCCAAAGGTCGACCCTCTTTGACGCAGCCCGCTCCCTCCAAGAACGTCTTCTCACAGGATCTTTCCTCCTTCCCCGACTCGAAGAACACTAACCGGTCCTTCTATTTCCCTATCGGGAAATCTATACCCACAGAACTCTTCACACAATCCCCCCTTTCTTTACTTATCGGGGAATTAGACTCCGTGACTTCGTGAGGTCAGTGGTTGAGCGCTGGTGTTTTGAATCCCCGAAACCCGATATAAGTCAACGCTGACCCTTTCCTTTACCCTGTTGGAACTTCTCCTATCATGATTTCGCCACTCGTGATAATGAACGCCTTGTCTCTCCAACTCCCAAACCCCAAACTCCCGAACTCTTCACACAATCCCCCCTTTCTTTACTTATGTGGGTACTCGTTGATATGTGAATGAATATAGACGATGGGGAATCATTACAGAGCGCAGAGGTGAAATTAGCGGACGTGCTAGTTCACGACCAACAATTTACCAACATCGTTGATCTCATCGAGACAGGGGATTAACAACCAAAATTAGATTGAGTTGGGCGATTACTTTTCTGATTGTGAAGATTGAGCCCTCCGATCAAGAGTGATCACGTTGGTAGCCCACAATCACTATGAACCATCAATCAATGAACAAGTCGATAATGACCGTGAAAACTTGAGGGACGATGAAAGACAATCATACTAGAGTGAGGCATGTGCCATATGATCTGCGCGTTGGGTGATAAGAGGGCCTGTGTTTGATTTAGTTTGAGACCAACAAGGTCTCAAGGAGCCAATCCATCTCGAAGAGATTAAGATCCTTGACTGGGAGGTCGTGCAACCCTGAGGGAGAGTAGGGGGTTATGCACCAAATAGAAAAGAATAAAGGAAAGGGGGTGGGTTGCAAACCCATTTAGAATGGCATGCTTGAAAGAATTTTCATTCAAAAAACTAGCACTACGGATGTAAGAAGGCGACACACAAGAGGCACCAACTAGGGTAGGGTCGAGGTTCGATAAGTTAACAATAAGAACAATTAATCCTATTGATTTTATAGGGGAGCACATACAAGGAAAGAGACCACACGAGGAGGGTGAGAATGCTCATTGCAAGAGGTTATGAAAAACCCTAGCCACAATTGTCATACATAGGGGATCCATCAAATAAAATAAGTTATTAAGTGAATTTCTTATTCTTGTTATCATCTATATCTTGGTATATTCTATTATTGTATCTTGGTGTATTTTATTATTTCTTCTTTAAAACATCTATTTTTATAATAAAGAACACCACAAAGAGCATAGGTGAACTTCATCAACCCAAAAAGATATCAGATTTCCAAGAAAGAATTCCTACGTTTATGACTTTAAGTAGTTATAATTTGTCATGCATGATGATTTGTAATAATATATCTATCTAAGTTAGTTGTCTAGGCTTTTGATGTGCACATCAAAGATTCCTATGGACTCAAATTGCATGAATAGACTTTGAGAGCTAAGAGAAAAGTTTGATTATGGCTTGTTGTTGTTAAAAGATAAATGGTCCTAGGATTATGATTATTCTTATGATTTTTACTTAGTCATTGATATTATATTCTAATATTGTATAGAAATTTTATAAGTATTCCACAAATGAATTTCCATTTGTGGATCATTGTTGTAAGAATGAATTAATATTATTATTCCTTGTTATAAATATGTTAGCATTCATATCTTGTATGGATTATCTATGTGTTGTTGTCCCAATATTCAATCTCAATGACAGCTATGTTATGAATCCATAATATGCATTTAGCTATTGTAGAACCTAGTGAGAATAAATGAATGAACTGATGCTTGTGTGTTAGTTGCTGTTTATTATGATTACAATTAATAGTTTATGATAAATCCCACGTATGAGCTTTCTTGGATTGATAATTAGAACGCTAGACTACATCGAATTTTGTTGGAAGCTTAAGTGGACCTTGGTGCCAGTTTCTGACAATGGTCATCCTTGAGGGATGTTTGCTTGTAAGGTTGCAGTTGAAGAAACACCTGATCCCCTTCTGCAAATTGACGTTCAGAGCGACCTTGATCTGCTTGTTGTTTCATGCGATTCTCGGCCATGACAAAATTATCTTTGAGGGTATGGAGAATAGCTTCTCAAACTGTAAGCATTTGGTCAACTGCCTGGACCTTCAAGACACCTGGAAAATATGAGAGGACTGAAGGTGGATTTTTTCCATATACCACTTCAAAAGGAGCCATGTGTGTAGTTGTATGGTATGAAGTGTTGTACCACCATTCAACTAGTGGCAACCATTGAGCCCACTGATTCTTCCTTTTCGATGCAAAACACCTCCAATATGTTTCCAAACATTTTTTGACCACTTCAATTTGACCATCAGTATGGGGATGATAATCTCTACTGAGATGAAATTGGGTGCCTTGGACCTTTGAGACACTTGGAAAATATGAGAGGATTGAGGGTGGCTTTTGTCCATATACCGCTTCAAAAGGAGTCATGCACGTAGTTGTATGGTACAAAGTGTTGTACCACCATTCAACTAGTGTTAACCATTGAGCCCATTGATTCTTCCTTTTTGATGCAAAACACCTCAAATATATTTTCAAACATTTGTTGACCACTTCAATTTGACCATCAGTCTGGGGATGATAATCTGTGCTGAGATGCAATTGGGTGCCTTGTAGCTTGAACAATTCTTGCCAAAAATTGCTGGTGAAAGTTGGGTCGCAATAAAAAAAAAATAATGTGGCATGCCATGAAGTTTGAAGACATGATCCATGAAAATTTGAGCCATAGTAGATGTTGTAAATGGGTGTTGAAGAGCACATAAATGAGCATACTTGGAAAGATGGTAAACTACCACCATGATCACTGATTTATTTCCTGATTTAGGTAAGCTGACAATCAAATCCTTAGAGATCTTCTACCAAATATCAAGTGGAATTGGAAGTGGTTGTAGTGTGCCAGGAGATTTGACATTTTCACCCTTGTTTCATTGACACACATCACATTCAACCACAAAATTACGAATGTCTTGTTTAATATCCTCCCAGAAATAAGAACGTTTGACTCGGTCATAGGTTTTGGTAAACCCAAAGTGCCCAACTGTGGTTGTAGAATGAATCTCAAAATGTACCGCAGATTTAAGTTTTGACTGTTTACTTAAATACAAACGACCTTTGTATCGAATCTCATCATTGAGCCAAGAGTAACATGGGGAAACTTGAGAATTGGACTATAATTGTTGTATCAGATGTGAACTTTTGGGATCGTGTAGCCATTCCTAACAAACAACTTGGAGCTAATATGGTACAATGAAAGAGAGATAAAAAAGAGATCCTTCATATTCATATTTTTTGGAAAGCGCATCCGAAACCACATTGTCTTTTCATTTTTTGTAAATGATCTCATAATCATATCCAAATATCTTAGTCACCGATTTTTGTTCCTCAGGGGAGGAAAGGCGTTGTTCGATAAAATACTTGAGGCTTTTATGTTCTTTCTTAATTTGGAAACGTTTCCCCAATAGATAAGGTCACAAAAGATCCACAACAAGCAGAATAGACAACATTTCCTTTTCATAGATTGATTTTCCCATATTTCTCTTGGACAATTGTTTGTTGGTAAAGGCCAAAGGCCGACCCTCTTTCATAAGGACAATGCCAATTCGTTTCCCGGAAGCATCACATTCCAGGACAAAGATCTTTGTGAAATCAGGAAGGGTCGAGACTCGAGTGGTGCACATGGCCATATTCAAGGTTTGAAAATCCTGAGAACCTGCTGGAGTCCAAGTGAAAGAATTAATTTTTAGGAGTGCAGTGATAGGTGCCGCAATATTTCCATAATTCTTAACAAACTTGCGATAATAACCTGTTAAATCCATAAATCCCTGTAATATTTTGAGAGTCTTTGGGTAAGGCCAATATTTCATAGCTTCAATTTTTTTATGATCCACCCTGACGCCGTCCTTTCCAACAAGATGACCCAAGTACTCTACTTCTGAGGCGCCAAAAGAACATTTATATTGTTTGAGGAAAAGTTGGTACTGAGAGAGTAGATGGAGAACTCGATCCACATGAGAAAGATGGTCTGTCCAGTTTTTTTATAGATGAGGATATCATCAAAGAAAAGTAATACAAAATGATGGAGAAAATGACAGAATACATGATTCATGAGGCTTTGGAAAGTGGATGGATCATTACACAAGCCAAAGTGCATGAACAAAAACTCATAGTGGCCCTCATGAGTTCTAAAGGAATTCTTAGGAATGTCTGCCTCTTTCATATGGATCTGGTGTTAGCCCGAACAAAGATCAAGTTTAGTAAAGAATTGGGCACCACTCAATTCATCCAAGAGGTCATCAATGACAGGAATGGGAAATTTGTCTATAATGGTTAGCTTGTTGAGGGTGCAAAAGTCAGGACACATGCGCCAAGAACCTTCTTTATTAAGGACCGTGACCACATGAGCAGAGTAGCAACTTGTACTAAGGCGGATAACACCTACATTGAACAGTTCTTGGACCATTTTCTCAATTTCATTTTTTTGGGAAAAGGGGTGATGATAGGGATGGATATTGGGAGGAAGGATTCCTAGGACAATGGGAATGGAATGATCATGAACACCACGAGGAGGGATTCCCTGGGGAGTGGAAAAAACCATTTGATTTTTAGAGAGGATGAATTGGAGGTCCTGCAACACAGAGGGTGTCTCAGTGGCTTGGATGGTATGGAGTTGGGAAATAATCCTAGAATGACCTTTTTTGAGTATCTTTTCCATGTAATGGGAACCAATGATCTCCAGGGAACCGATGATGATTCCTTGCAACTTAAATTTTTGGCCCTCCTGGTCAAATTGCATGGTTAATTCCTTAAAATCCATGAGAATGGGACCCAAATTCCTTAGCCATTCTGCACCCAAAAAAATGTCACAACTGCCCATGTCGATAGAAAACATATGAGATTTCACATGGTAGTCACCAATTTGGAGACACAAATTTTCACAATGCCCTCCACATTTCATGGACCCACCATTGATAATCATGATTTGGAAATTATTGACTGCATGAATATAGAAATCAGTTTCTTGGGCAATGCAATGATGAATAAAATTATGGGTGCTTCCACTATCAACAAGAATGATGACCTTCATATGCTTGATGTAACCAATTATCCTAATGGTTTGGGGAGTAGAGAACTTATTGAGAGAATTTAGGGAAATGACCGGTTCTACTTCAGGAGGGTCTAAGGGAGGGGTTATGTCTGTGGGTTCAGGTGACACAGACACAAGGGGAGCCTCAACATCCTCTTCTGAAACATTCTCTAAGATGGCCATAAAAATATTTTGTTCCTTACACTTGTGTCCTGGAAAATATTTTTCATCACAATTATAACAAAGGCCTTTGAGTTGGCGTTCAACCATTTTGGCCCTAGTCAATTTATGGATCTTGAGTGGAGTAGAAGGAGGAGTGGGATTTAATGGTTTAGTGAGAGGAATAAAGGAGGGTTTGCGGTTTTGAGAAGAGACATCCTGTTGTGCTTCGTTATCTCTTTTAGTAGAGTCCACCCAACTCTGAGGCCGAGACATGAGGACATGAGCATGAATATCATCCTTGAGGCACCTGATAAAACATTCTTGGAAAAAAACATCAGACATGCCCTCTGTATGAAAATCCAGGCGCTCAAAAGAAACTATAAAGTCTTCCACTATGGTATATTGTTTCAAATTTTTCAAATGACCTAAATGGTTGGTGTTAGTGTCAAAGCATTCATAAAGCTCTTCCACAAAGTGTGTCCAAGCCACATACCCTTGGCGTGCATTTTTTCTCCATTGCCACCATTGCCAATGTTCTTGATCTAGATGAAGAGCACCATCTCGAAGTTTGGCCAACTCATTCGTAATGCCATAAAAAGAGAAATAATGTTTCATTTGAGTTACCAAGCCAGTGGGATTCGATCCATCAAATTTGGTCACATCCACACATGGAAGGCGTAGGTCACGCTGAAAGTGATGGGGATGAAAATTCTTGGAATGAGAGGAAGTTTCACCTTCGGTATGCAAAGGTGGGTCAGATAAGGGAAGATCTGCGGGGATATGCAGCTTAGCGCAGATCATCATAGCAATAGATTGAAGCTGGGTAGTAATGTCTTGTTCGATATCTTGTATAAGTTCCTCGATTGAGGTAGAGACTGAAGACACAATGGAGGAATGCATTTTTTGATTAATGAAGAGAATATTGGAATTGATTTGTCACACTTCTTGTTGGGTTTATGTGAAATTACAGTGCAAGGTATTGAAGAAATCATCCAAGTCTTGGCTACGGGTATGGGCCATGAGGACTAGGGAACATGAAAAGGGGTAGGTGGGACCACAAAAAAAATGGGTTATGGGTGAATTGTATCACAACAATCAAGGCGCCGAGGTGAATCAAATGGGGTAAATCCCAAATAAGGGTGTCAGAAGGAGGTTGGGTCCACAATATTTTTTTTACTGAAAAATTATAGGTATGACTACGATCAGGGCGAAGAGAGAAAACAAACATAATAGGTATCAAATAATGGAGCCAACATGATGCTGAATTTTTCTTTTTTTTACTCCTGTAGAGTTATACTCTGATTTGAATAATAATGTAGTGATGAAATGTCCAAATGCTTAACAGGAAGAAATGTGTAGTAATTTCGCAGCTCAAATGCAGGAGACACAATTTCACCGCAATAGATCTTATCTGTTCTATTTTCATTCCTGTCCCAAGGGTTAGGTATTCAAGTGTTCTACAGACAACAATTTTCCCTGTGCTATAGCTCCCTGATATACGTGCAGGGTCCAACAATAGTACTCACCCAAATATCTCAGGGCACCAACTAAAGAGTATAGACCGTACCCTTAGCTGTACTATCCGACTACCTAGGTACTAGAGAGTATATTATCGAGTGTTGTTCCCGATGGCACTATAGTAGTGAAGCGACCGATCGGTTTATCTACGAAGGGTTTCCGGAGATCTAGGCCGATCCGTATACATGTGTTGTCTGATGCGCTACCACTCGAAGGGGTACCAACAAGGGTTATAAGGGTGGCCAACAGATGTGTGATTAAGTACCACTTGTATTTCCTATGTTTATGAATCCCTAACTACAGTTTTATGCATGTAATGACAGATCTTTATAGCTTAAAGATTTCAGAATACGTCTCTACCCTGAAAAAAATTAACCCATAATGTTTTGCCAAGGAAGGTGCTCTAATAGCACTTGTAATATTCTAGATACAAAAAGTATGCAGAATAGAAATAAATAGTTATAAATGGAAGATGAAAAACAATATAACTAGAACAACACCACGATAATACCAAAATGATAAAAAAATGAAACCAGAAATAACACTCTGATTATCGAGAGAAATGTTCACTTGCCTCTTCGAGGGGGAAAACTCCTACAGAGAAGAGCTCTATTACAATAATATCCAAAACAAAAGTTCTCATACCCTCGACTCCTATTTATACTAAATATGTCTATCAAAAGAACCATCTAGAGAAAGATCCTTCTAGAAGCGGAAGCTTCTATTAGGTCTTCTTACATTGGACTTATTCTTCCTTATTGCTAGGCCTTATTAATATTGACCTTTATTACATGGAAATATATTATTCTACCTACATGAGGGGTTAGGTCCCTAACAATGATGCTATGAAAAGTGGAAGGTGCATTGCAAAGACCAAATGGAAACACTAGAAACTTGTAGTGACCATCATGAGAGTAGACAAAATATTTGGTAATATAAGATTCCTTCAAGTAAATTTGGTCATAACCATAGTGAAGATCAAGTTTCGTGAATAATTATGCTTAATATAGCTCATCAAAGATATCATTAATGACTAGAATGAGGAATTTCTCTTTGATATTCAAGTTGATAATAGTATGAAAATCACGACACATGTTCCGTGTAGCTTGTTTTTAAAGGACCATGGTAGCTAGAGAAGAGTAGGGAATAATAATAGGATGGATGATACTAGCATCAAGTAAATCTTATACATTCCTTTCAATTTCATTATTTTGGGAAAAATAATAATGATATGGATGCACATTGTGTGATATGATACTCAAAAGTAGTGGAATGCTAGAACATTATTTCGACTTGAGGGTGGTAATCATTGAGGATGTTCAAAAAATGGTTGGTTCTTGTCCAATATTAACTAAAAATATGGATGAATTGGATGAAAATGTTCCTCAAAGGCATAAATAACATAGAATTATGAAATAATCCTACAATGGCCATTTTTTGAATCCTTTCCATACAATGGGAGTTGATGAATTTTGGAGAACCTTCCTTGAGTCCTTTGAGAGTGTAGGATTTTACATCCTTTAAAAAAATCATGTATAATTCTAGGAAATCCATGGTGATGATGCCTAATGTTCTTATCCGTTTAGCACCTAAAAAGTTATCGAAACCTCTCATATCAATGGAAAACATGTGAGTTTTAAAGAAATACTCACTCATTTGAAGTTTCATATTTTCATAACAATGACCACATTTCATATATCTCACACTATTAATCATAATCCAAAAGTTTTTAACAACATGTATATAACAATGTATTTCTTGGGAAACAAAATGATGAATCGAATCATGGCTGTTTTTTCTGTCAATTTAGGTAATGAATTTTTTTTCTTAATATAGCCAACCAAATTTAACATATAAGGAGAAGAAATGACTTGGGATTCTACACTGGCTTGGTTAGGAAAAAGAACTTCCATAGTCATGGGAAATACTTCCTCTTAATTCCTATCATCAACTCTCTCATCATAAATGTCCTTAGAAATCACCATAAATAATTTATGCTCCTTTTGTATTTTCCATCGAGAACATTTTTCATTAGAAATATAATATATATCCTTGAATTAACTTTCCACCATTTCAACCTATGTCAACTTGTGGACCTTCAGTGGCGGGGAAGGATGTTGAGGAACCACCATATTTGGTCATGGATGTGAAGACATGTTATGGAATTTGGATAGAGAATCGAATATAACTTAGGAATGACAATCAATTTTAGATTCCTCCAACCAAGTATCAAGGTGGATCATCTCTACTTGGGATTTTCTTTCTTCCTTAAGACCACTAATAAACCATTTCTTAAAAAAATCATTAGTTAATTTTTTTTTTCTAATAACAAAATGTTCAAAAACATCAATATAGTATTCCATTGTTAATCCATAGATATTGATTTATTACATTTATATTGTTATATTAGTGTTGTCCTTATTGGTCATATAGGCCCTTTAATGGTCGACTATACCATTTTATTGTAATTGTATCCTTTGTCTCATATATATAGAAAGGAAACCTAGGTTTAGAGATCATAAAATCTTGTGCAATTGTTATATTATAAAAATAGCTCCCTTGAAAAAGTTTCTAATTCATTCTTCTATCTCATTCTCAAGGAATGGAATTACTTCTCTTTCTTCTTTTAATCTATTTCGGTGTTTGATTCACAAAAATTGATTTTAAAGAATATGATCTTAGATTTGGCTCCTTCAAACAAGTCATCGTGATATTTTATCTATGATTTGCTTTTGGTAAGTTTCAAAAAAATAAATTTTTGGAGCTTGAGGTGACATAGAGAAGTACCTATGGTTAAACACTTTGTTTCTTGCTCTCTATACTTTCAAAAACTACAGTCTATGGAAATTAGGGTACTTGACTAGTCCTGAAACTAGTCTCAAATAGGTGTTCTTTGTAGAAAAATAATATAAAAATATAAGAAACTCCAAATTTAGTGTCAATAGTTCCACTGGAAATAAGAAAAATAACTTTATTCCTAGTCCAAATTTCGAAACTAGATATAAATAATTGGACACGTGGAAGACTATGCAAGTTCACTCTCTTCTAAGGGACCAAAAAACAAGTTTTGGTAAAGTTATAATAAATTTGTCCTGACATATTGTAATTTAGTCAAGCCTATGGAAATGTAGAGAATACATAACAAGATAATATATACCAAAATTCCAATCTCATAAGGGAAATTTTATTAGATAAACTTATAGAGAAATATCGACCAACAAAATCGATTACAAACCAAGGTTTTTAAATGATATGTTACCTTGAAATTAACATAACTTTTGATTGGACGTAGTGGAATTCAGAGCCCTAGAGATCGGCCTCGTGATTCTAAGACATGAAAGGATGAAAAACACTATCGTGGAAAGTGACTCCACTCTGGTAATCAACACGGTGAAGAGAATCCAAAATGGCACCAGAGTGGGAAAGTTCAGAGACATTGGCGCTTGGCACACTCCCTGCAAAAAATACAGGAGCATCTGCAAAAGATGAACACAATGGAGTTGTGTTGGGTACGCAGGTCAACGAATGGCCTAGTAGACAAAATCGCTAATGAAGGGGTTAGCAAGGAAGGATAAGAGTTAGAAACCACCTAGATAAACATCCCAAACAGTCAATTTAGAACAAAATGCATACAAATAGAAACAAAAGACCGTGACGACAACTTAAGTACATAAGCTCACATCGAGAGGAGTGGTGCAAGGACAATAGGTAGGCACAATGAATCCAGGCAAAATCTTCATGGCCAACATCTGATTACAAGTGACAATTCAGGATTATACCACACGACATATGGGGGTACGACATCAAGGTCACATTAGTAGGAAAAAGTGCAGGGTTAGCGCAGGGGAAAGTATAGATGGGACTCAGTAGGCCATGAGTGACGTAGGACAAAAGATGTTACCATGCACTAGTATGGTCACACCTCTCCCAAGCATAGGTACGGGGAATAGCACAGTTGGTTACACAATGAGCAAGGGCAATGGATGGTGCAGGGATAACAGACGGATAGTCATGGTCACACATACCGAGACAAAGAAAAAATAAGGGAAGGACCACCTCTACAGGAAGACTATGATTGCAAGGACATGTCCACAGCAGGAGAATTTCCATAAGATGTGAAGCATTAGGAATAGATGTAGACAGGAAAAGAGCAACAACAGGAGCCACCACAAAAAAAGGGCCTAGAAAGAAGGAACCCTTGGGTCGATAGGAACAGGAGGAGAATTCAGGGAAAGAACCGCCTCAAGCCAACCAAGATGGTGCGTATGAAGAAAACACACATCAAAAGAAACACCCAGATGGAAGAAAATACGAGAATCCATAGGAGGATTTAAAGGATGGAGCAAGCAGCGTGAGATGCCAAGGGAACCTTCCAGGCACTGGTCGAACCGAAAGGAAAAGCGACCATCACCAGGTGGGAGAGAGAAATCACTACCAAGTGCAAGGGCAAAGCATGGGAGGAACTGAGCCAGGAAGCAGACTGGATAACAAGCCCAGGGACCAAGTAGTCCAGGGAAACCCTCTACCATAGGATGGTAGAGATGGCATGGTGGAAAAAGATGTTAATAGGTAAAGTGAGGACATAAAATAAATCTTCCAGCTAGAAGGGTAACAAGGACCACAAAAAATTGCTAAAATAAATCCTGAGTCGCCTTAGCAACCTAGACGTTAGTACACGACAAATAGCAGAAGACTAGAAGAACCAGAAGGAGAAGATGGAGAGAATTTCTGCCCAATTCCACTTATACTTGTGCTACGTCCATCATATGGAAATCACACCAGCTAATGGGAATGGAGCACCATCCCGGATAAGGAAGACCCACACGGTGGCCCAGAAGGAGAAAAGTAAGGACAAGGCGAAAGATGGAAAGAAGAATCTCATAATCTTGGACTAGCGACGGGTTAGCCAATGATCAATGAATGTTACAGGGTCAGTCTCAATTGTTGTCTTGTGATTTTTATGTTTATGTTATGATTATCTTGTCAAAAACTGGATATGATGGAACTGGACCAGTTTCCCAATGTGGCAGTCCAACCATACCCCTCTGTTATCTCAAAGAATGAAACTCCGGAGCCCCTAGGATGGTTTCCTTTTTGGCAAACCATGGATTTCCTCTTTTTGTATATTAGTCTTTTTTAGTAATACATATA
>SNQJ01S0008249.1:107770-135683 GCA_010110895.2 Picea sitchensis
TACATACAAGTATATCAACAGGCTCCTGGCCTTCAAAACTTAGGCTCCCTGGCCTAACAAAACTCATAAGCCTACAGCTTATTCAAAACTTGGCTCACCAGCCTATAGAACATATTTACAATCTTTTGCATATAACATGATCTACAACGGGGCTCGGCCTTGGGGACACTACAACAGATCTCTTCAAAAATAGTACAGTTTGATAGCAACAGGGTGTGCGAATCAACAACCCTCGATACTTCCAAAAGTAAATTATTTATAATCTCAAAATACAAACGTTCCCATCATAATTGATCGGGACGTGCTCATCCTATTTTTAGTCTAACTACTTTAACTAATCAAAAACTGTTTGATGACTCATTACAACTGCAAGCGGTGTTTCTGGGGTAGGCCGTTGGTGAGATGCCTTTGCAACCTCTTCTGACTGGACAGGTGACTGGAGGCGACGACTCATATGTTAATCAAGTAGATCACATAGTTCTTCCCATCTAATATGACCTGGCATTGTGACTTTAAGCAATCTCCGGTACACTTCATCCATGTCTGTGTATTTAGCAAATGTGGGCTTGATGGTGAATATATGTTTAATTTCATATTGGATATCAATATCCAATTGCAGGGCCTCTATGAATGCTTTTCCTGTGATACTCCCTTGTACCCCTGCAAATTTGGAACTAGACGCTTCAGTCAACTTCTTCTTATAATCAGGGAGTGTCATTAATTTATCATTGATGACCTTCATGCCAGGTAGGCCCTTCCTCTNTTCCTGTGATACTCCCTTGTACCCCTGCAAATTTGGAACTAGACGCTTCAGTCAACTTCTTCTTATAATCAGGGAGTGTCATTAATTTATCATTGATGACCTTCATGCCAGGTAGGCCCTTCCTCTGGAGAGCATCTATCTTAGTGAAAAACTTCTGCACTCCTTGATCCATGACTTGAATCTTCTCCTCGAGCTGAAGCATGAGACCCCTTTTAGTCAGAACCCTTTTGACTTCAAGTATGGTTTCTGTCTTTTCCTCAATATTTAATTCCTCAAGTTCCTCTCTATTCTTGGAATTTAGGAACCTAATGATCTCATTAGCTTGTGCAGGCATGTCTCCCAGGTCCACTCTAATTTTCTCTACTGCCTGTTTGCTCCTTTGGAGCAGCTCATTTTGTTCGAACATAATTTGAAACATTGGCCAGACTTCATTGATGGACTTGGTAATGTCTGTCCATACCACTTCTTTGGCCTCGACCAAAGTCTTCCCTGCCACGGTCTGCTTTTGGAGCTGCTGTAGCTCCTTCCTGATTTGATCATTCACCTGCTTTTCTTTAGATAGGCTTGTCTGGAAAGAAGTATTAAGCTCTTGGAGGTTCTCCACTTCTTTCTTAAGCCTGTTGATCTCTGACTCTTGCAGGTTCATTCTCTCCATAGACTTGGCCAAGTCTGTCGTTCCTTCCGGTAGTGGCACCGATGTAGCTGATGGAACGGCTGCCACTGTGGCTGTGCTCAATCCTGCAATTGGGATATCACTTAAAGGGATGCCTTCCATTGTTTTTGTTTGCTCTTTCTCTTTCAACAATATTTCCATATCAGCCTCCATCTCCTTTAACTGAGCATTCTGCTCCATGAGTAATTTCAGCATCTCATCCTTTTCACCTTCCCTTTCGGCTATCTCCTTTGTCTGTGGATCCTCTGTTGGAGGGAGCTTTAGCTGCTTCCTTAGGGATGCGATGTTAGCATTTTTATTTTTGATCATTTCTTTGGCTGCCTTGACATTCGAAGGATCATAGCCGATCTTGAGGACCAGCTCCTCCAACGTCTTGATCTTGTTGTCTTTCACGAAAGATGATATTTTCTCCATCTTAAGTTGGGTCTGAGCATTGCTCAAAGATACCCGATATTTTGATGTTGAGGCTGTAGCGTGGGCTAAAGTGTGGAAAACCATCTCGCCGGTCTGCTTATGCAGATCCATCTGGTCCGCTGGGTGCACGTCCTTGACCTGGAACTCGACGGTAGCCCTTTTGTAATCAGATATCACTTTGGGATCCGACACTTGAGCTTGGAGGTAAGCCAAATGCATCCTCCCCTTTTCTGTATCAAATGTCGAAAGAAGTCTATGTTGGGCTGTGGAAGACTGCTTCTGGAATTGGGCATAAGTGCTACTGGTTAGGGTCTGGTTCTTCTTCTTGATCAAGTCATATTTTTCAAAAATTCCCAATTTGGGCCTAGTATTGCTTGGCGGAGTCTCTAAGGGAGAGTCTGTAGATTTCTTCAGTATAGACTTTGTGATTTCCTTATGTTGGCTTGATCCAAATGGTAGAGTGATAGGCTTGACCCCTGTGGTGGTCACTGTGGTAGCTGGGACCTCTTGTTCTACTGTTGTGTCGGGTGTTGAAACTGTCTTCGGCTTTTTGGAGTGAATTTGGAACTCCTCTGATGACACCTCGGTTACAGGAGGAGAAGACTCCTGTCGGGGCCTCTTCTCCTTGAGGACCTGAGGTGTGGTGGCGGGAAGCGCACTTTTCGAGGGCACCTTCTGTTCCAGGTCCATCAAAGTGTCAGGCAACCAAACTGCCTGATTTACGAATTTCTCGATCTCTAGCTTGGACTCATGAGCGTAAGGGGCATTTTTGTTTTTCACCCTCATATCTGAAATGATCCCATATGGATCATAATTCCAGATGAAACTCGTAGATAATTTCATCTCCTTCAACATTCTATCTGCTTCTTCCCCTGCACCTCGGTTATTGCAGATGAAAGAACCAATTTGTCCCTTGATTCTCAATTGCTGTTTTTTCTTAAGAGAAACAAAATGAATTTCATTAGAGTTCATAATTTGCCTAATATTTTCTAATGAAAAAATCCTTACCGACACATATCGGGGTAGTTTGTAAGGCGCCAATTCGCACCCGAACACTCTGATTTCGGTGTGATTCTGGCATAAATACCAGTCTCCTGTCTTTACATTGTCCGAGAGCTGTAGAATCCTCTGGAATTCATCATTTATTCGTGGCTCAGGCATGCCACTTAACATACTTAACATAGGGTGGTAAAACTTGTCAATGAATGCTGTGAAGTCATATTCACCAAAATTATTTTTCAGAAGGGAAGTCCATGATGTGACTGGCTGGGGCCTCCCGTCGACGTCCATCTTCTGCATGGAGAAATTGAACCTGTCTGCTTGAAAAAAGATGAACATGTAAACCAGAATGGAAGAATACCTAAACATGCCTTCTGTAGCGAAATTCATGAATTGTTCGTGGATATTGTTGGCCAAGAAGGTGTTGTAATCAAACTGTGTGGTCAGCTGTTCATCATTGGAGAAGATGGACAAAAAACCCAGGATGGGCTCATCCACCCATTAATCAGAATAGTAACTGAGAAGGGCACACAAGGAAGAAATGATTTGATTCCCTTTGATGGAGAACATGGAAGATGGTTAAGGGGGACTGGTGGTGGGGAGTGGAGCGAAAGTGGGGAGAAAAAGCTCGAAGATCTGAGCTCTCTGAGGGAAAGTCATCTTATGATATAGCTTAGTGAGGATTTCTAAATTGAATGGGGACGCAGATTCAACACGGGTAATTTGCATCATCTGGTCGATATCTTCGGGGGTGATGATGAAAAGGACGTCTCCTGATGAAGAAATGATGGCTTTCTGGTTGGGGAGGTAATGGGCCTGCCATTTTAGAGCAAAATCGGGGAAATTATGAATCTGGGGGAAAAGATACAGTGGAAAATTAGACTCCCAGAGTCCAATTTCGTCGCTTTGATCTAGGAAAACCTCCCGGAGCCATGCTTGCAGATCAGCAAAGTCGAAACTGCATATAGTATCAGCGATCAGGCGATCTTTATCAACCAAAGGAATTTTATCCAGGTCGACAGGCGGAGGAAGGAGAGGATTCTCTTCCTCTTCTGATTGTTTTGTATTTGACACCATTTCAGCTACTGTACCTGCAAATAACAATACGTTAGTGGGGTCAAATGGACTGTAGGTGAAAGCGATGCCGGAGCAATGGAGGAAAAAGGAGGTTTCTGGTGCGATGGATGAATAATGAATGAAAAGGGAAATGGTAGTTTTATTCAAAATTGGGTCGGTTTGGCGCGGGAGATACGGTCAGCATGACAACGGGCATATTATCCAGTTATTAATGGACAACGAGCAACTTGGGGTGATATGGCACGTGACGGATATCGAAGTATACGGACGACTGGCGTGGAGGCTTGTGATTGGGTGTAGAAGTCGCCAAAGGAGGTTGTTCATGAGTGAGGAGGTTAGGGTACCGACAACATGGACTGACAGGAGTTATGGGAGGTGACCCGACCCCGGGAGCAAGTGGAGCAAGTGGACCTAGTGGAAGATGATGTCCAGGGGTGACGGGATGTCAGGGAGCATGTGAAGGATGGGACTTGAGAACCAATCAACCGACGCTACGTATGAACAGGAGCCTGTCGAAAGGAATATTCATTCCGGACCCCCCCCCCTTTGATTAAAAGCCGAACACTAAGGCGGGTATGGAATCCATCGTGAACCATTGATCTGCGTGCTAGATTTCTGACCACCGATCTTAGCTCACTCTTTAATACCAATTCCGGACCCCCCCCCTTCCATTAAAGGCAGAATGGAGGGGGGGGTCCATAATTCAATGTGGATCGTCGATCCAAGCGCTCCTCTTAGAGCCGTTCAGATCTGCGTCTGCGTTATAACCAATTCCGAACCCCCCCCCTTAAAGGAAGAATGGAGGGGGGGATCCGGAATCTAATGTGAGTCATGGATTTGCGCGCTCTGTTATGGACCGTCCAGATCTATGAAAGAATTATCGCTGATTTCAGACCCTCTCCCCTCCATTAAAGGCAGAACGGGCAGGGGGGTCCGGAATTCTCTATGAACCATTGATCAAGCGCTGTGATCTGGACCATTGAAAGGTGATTGAAGCATAGGTCGGGAGCGGCAAATGTCATGTGTAGGCAAAACTTAGGCTTAGCGCTTTCTCATGGGCTTTATTCAATTTTGTCATAGACCACCAAGGGGATCTTGTTCCAATTATCCTAAGGTAAGGAAAGACTTGATGTAACATTATCTTCGAGTGGGTTTTATTTGGGCAAGGCAAGCAAAGCAATTAATCTACACCATGACCTAGTCTCCCAAGACATATAACCTAGATTAAACTGTTGGGTTAAGACGTTATTTTTCCTAAGGGATATCTGACCAGGATTAGACAGTCTGGTCGGACTTATTCACTAATTCTATCCAAGGGGGTATCTGACCAGGATTATATGGTCTGATCAAATGCATTCACTGGTCTATCCTATTGGCTATCTGACCAGGATTAGATGGTCTGATCAGATGCATTCACTGGTCTATCCTAGGGGCTATCTGACCAGGATTAGATGGTCTGATCAGATGCATTCACTAGTCTATCAACATTGAAAATTTAAAAGGAACTTGGTCATGCTTGAAAGGTATGACCAAGTTACTAGTATTGCATGGGGCTTCTTGTTCCAATTCTTTTGGCTCTCTTTTATTTTCTTTTCTTTTTCTTTTTTCTTTTTACAAATTATTTGAAGAATGAAATATCATTTGTCCACAAACTCACCAGATACAAATAATATCCAAGTCATCAACTGATTCCCATAATTTATGGGGTGATAACACTCCAGAGATCTTATCCCCTAGAGATGCAAGGGGAGATGGGGCAGTCTAACCCAAACAGGGGCTGCTGTGATCTCAGCTCCGGGGTTGAATTCGGGCATCCAGGGGGCTAAGAAAATCCCTCTCGACCCCATGAAATAGGGTCCAGATCTGAAAACAAGATCCCGGTCCTCTTTCCTCGAGAAATTGAAGACAAAAAAACCCCTGCCTACTGCGCACAGAGAGACGTTTCCCTGTTTCAGCATCTTCCAACGATCCTCCATCCAAGCCTCCACCGTTTTGGGGCTAGGCCATAACCCCATAAACTTTTCGATGAGGGCCTTTTCTGCTAGAAATAGGGAAAGATTGCAAGGGTTCTCTGGAGATAGCTCCAGAGAGGGGATCTCTTCCATCTTCTTAACAAACTTAGACGAGAGAGAGGGATAGGATTTAGGTCCTGCCTAGCGGACTAACGTTTTGAATGCTTCCAAAGGATCTTCTTCCAACTCGTCCATCGGATCTGGGGCCATTAGCAGGTCGACCACCAGCAAAGTCGCAGAGGCAAGGAAGACCACTGCTCCTAAACGCAGCAACACAAATGGAGGATGGATCCTCGGAAAGACACTGATCCACGGATCTGTGTGCAAGAGAGCAAAGGGAATCTTGGTCGGTTGCTTCAGACGAAGATCCGTGTCCCTGCAAATGAAAAATAGAGTGGAGGTGGCTAGGGTTTAGGCCCTAGCCACAATGGCAATCCGTCTCGCTTCGGCCTGTTCATTCTGTCTCGTTGCGTCTTAAGGAGCTAGTTAATTGTTATTATACATATGAGGAAAATTTATGGTAAAGATAATATAACATGGATATTCCAAATGGATCAATTCGTTTATCTACACCAAGTTCCCACTTTACAAAAGTTAAATCTTACATCCTTGTATTTATAAAATAACAAATTTGTTTGGTACTAATGGCTTTATGGATGAAGAAAATATTCTATTGTCTCTTGGTCCATTTTTACAGATGAATTGTTAGCAAAATATGCCCACATTAATATCAACAAACTCTTATCCAATTATAGATCGCATTCAACAATTTCAAAAGTTGAGTCTCAAAGTAAAGAGGGATTCCACTTGCTCAAGATCATGACCATGATATTTATTTGCACCTAGGAAGTGTACCACCTAACATCAGACCTTGAAAGTACCAATATACATAAAAGAGTGAGATTGAGTTTATGGTTCAAGAAATTTTATGGAATGGCATTAGTCAACCTACCCAAATTTCTTTCTCTTCACTAGTGGTGATGGTTTACAAAAGGAATTTTCATGGCATATGTGTCCATATATTATAGCGAATGGAAAAATGACCATTAAAGTTAAGTTTCCTATCACTTTCATTGAGGAATTATTAGATGAATTGAAAAGATAATTTTTCTTTACCAACTTGGATATCCATTATGGATATCATAAAATCATAATGAGGTAGTTTACACATTTTATATCTTAATGAATTATATTTTCAAACCCTTCCTCAAAAATAAATTGTGGGTGACATACTAATCTACGATAAGTGTTGGGAAGTGTATGTACACCATGTTGACATGGTATTAAAACTACTATAAGAGAAACAAATATATGAAAATACTTTCAAGTGTGGCTTTGGGGTTTAGGAATTGGAATATTTGGGTCAGATTGTATCTCATGAAGGTGTGAAGGTGGAAAACTAGAAAAATTAAAGCTATGATTGAATGGACAATTAAAAAAAATATTTAATAATCTTAGAGGATTCTTAGGATTGTTGGGGAATTACCAAAACTTTTCAAGAGCTATGGCCAAATAGAAACACATCTAAAAACTTTATTAAAAAAGGGGGCATATTCTTGAAGTCATTAAGAAACCAAATATTTTGAAAAAATTAAGGAAGTTATGTGTACAACTCCTATCCTAGCCATGCTTGACTTCACAAAAATGTTTATTGTGGAGTAGGAGGGCTTAGAAAATGAATTTGGTGTAGTTTTAATTCAATATGAAAGGCCCCTTGTCTTTGAAAGTTACATAATTAAATAAAATAACTTACTCAAAACAATTTATGAAAGGAAATGTTGGTCATACAACATGAAATTAAGAAATGTTGCCCTTACCTAATAGGAAAACACTTCAAGGTAAAAATGAATCATGATAGTAAAAAGTACTTCTTGGAAATATGATTATCTTCAAAATAGAAACAAAAATTGGTTACAAAGATGTTAAGTTATGACTTTGAAATTATCTACCAAAAAGGAAAACAAAATGTGGTGGAAAATGCACTTTCAGGAAAAGAATAAGACACAAAGGACTTAATTTTTTCTATTTTTATTCCACAATATGATTGGGTGGAAGAATAAAGGATACACTAGAAGCAAGATTATAAGGTATGCAAGATCATTCCAAAACTAGAATATGACCCAAGTGCATTAGATAAATTTGTGTGTAATATTGCTTCACTATGGTACCAAGATCACCTATATTTATGTAAGAATTCCCAAATGAAATTGAAAGTTATTTTGGAATTACATGCTTCTCCTCTATGAGGACATTTAGGGTTGCTAAAAAATTACCACGTTATAAAGAAGGAATTTCTCTAGGAAGTTTTTAAAACTAATGTTCAAATGTTTGTGGATGACTTTTTAGTTTTCGAATCGAATATGAGAGAGACAATCAATACTTCGGGTCTCCTACAATCATTAGCCATACCAAGTCATCATTGGGAGAAGATCTCAATGAATTTTATCACTAGTCTACCAAATTTTGAAGAAAATAATATCATCATAGTAATGGTGGATCAACTAACAAAGTATGCCAATTTTTATCACTTTCTCATCCTTTAAAGAAACTACAGTAGCTATACCATTCATATATGCTATTTAGAATCTAAATGGAATCCCCAATATTATTGTATGTGATACATGTCTAATTTTCATTGGTAATTTTTTGATTGAATTATTTTCCTATTTGGGTACTCAATTGGCCTAGAACTCGTCTTATGATCCTCAATTAGATGGGAAAACTGAGATGGTGAATAAATTTCTAGAAGGTTCTCTTTTTTTATTTTCATTTGGTAAATATGTTATCATGTATATGTAAATATGGATTCTTGTATATCCAGATGGAAATAGTTCCATCTGAAAAGTTTGATTAGGAGAGACGATGGTTTGGAATCCTTATCTGGTCATTCATTTTAAACAAGATTAGAGCCTATTTTGGATTTTTGGATGTTCAGATGGTAGTAATTCCATATAAAGGTTCTATCCACCAGGAAATATGCTAGGATTGACCCCGACCATTTATTGTCTTACCACCTTGATTTTAGAGTATTCGTCTTTCCTCAAGATTTATGCCGTATCTTTTGTCGACAATCCGGCGAATGGTGATGTTGCAAGGTATGTGTATGCTAACATAGTGTGACACATGGAAGCTGAAAAGGTGACATCGAAAGACAAGTAGGTGATGACATGGCTTGTTTCTTCTGATAAAAGTCATCAATGATCGTAAGGACAGGGAGGAAGAAGAGGGAAAATGTGGAAAACAACACGACACACAATAAATCGAGAAGAATATTTACAAGAAGAGAAGGAAGATGCATGGGAGAGACAAAACATCAGTAATTTGTGAGACAGAAAAGAGAAAGAACCATACAAACAAATGGTGCATTGAGTATAGGAAGTCATGCGCTCAACTATGATAAACAAAGAAGGATAATAATATTTTATGTGGAAAATATGACACTTTCCAAAGAGTTTAATGGTAATCTTAGAACAAATAAGAACCATATCCATACTGGAGAAATAGAGGTCCGTGACTTGGTACTTACTAGAAAGAAAATGGTACCGGTAAAGGGAGATTATCAAGGGACTATGTAGCAGAGAAGGAGATCCCTTATGTAGAGGAAATCTAGTTGGGAAGGTTCTTGATAAAATGATGGAGATATTGAGCTCAGTAGGAAGAGGGAAACTCTTTTATTGTCGGTAGAGTGAAGGAGAGTAACCTTCCTGAACTATTTCTTGATTTGATAGTCAGTTGAATTAGTTCCCTAGTGGTATCATGGCCTGTCACAAGGGTGACATGCTATATAAAAGCATAGTGAAACATAGCCTATTGTTGGGTGGAAATTAATTTCTCCTCAGTCATTTGACTCATTATAATCCTTATTGAACGGATAAATGTATTTATCTTGTCATGTTTGTTGCATGCTTATAAATGATGACATATTGTTTTTTATTTATGTTGAATGATTTATTAAATGAAAGAATGTCAAATTATTGAGTAAAATCAATTAATTAGAACCTCATTTCATTATCATTTGTGATAAAATTGAATGGATGAATGAGGCAGGTAATACATGTCAGTATTCCTGTAAATGGACTAGCCCTTGAATGGAAGGCTTGCAAGATACAAAATTTTAATTGGGTATTTGGGAAAAGTGTTTGTGGTTGCAGGGAAGGTATTCTGGTAAATATTAAATTCTTGAAAGAGACAATGCATGACTTTTTATCCCTAGAACATCCATTAAATAGGTGTTTTTCCCTAGTTTTGAATGGAAATATTGCATGATGCAAGATCCTCACTTGGGATAATTGGAGAAGAATGATCTTATTTGATTGTTGAGTGGTTAAGTGCCTAATGGAGTCAATTAGAACACTGGAAAAAATAATCCTAAAAGGATCCTTCCATGGTTGAACTAAGAGTGAGAATTTAACCTTGATGAAACCAATTTTTAAACCCTGAGCGATGACAGTCATTAAAGATCATGACCATTGGTCAGAGATATGAGCCATGGGATGAATCTTATCAGAAGACAAGTCCATCAGAGGAACCCAAAGTGAGAGGTCACAATGGATCTTCGATGGAAAATTCCTGAGCGATTCTGAGTCATTGATCTATCAAAATTAGAATTGATGAAATCTGGACCGTTTGCACCTGAGTGTGAGATTTTAATTTTGTTTGAAGGTAGATGGTTAGAGGCCTAGAATATGGTCTGGGAGAGGGTATGGATGGAGGAAACCTGATGGAGATAGTGTGAGTTTAATAATCTCATAGATCTATCGAAGAAGGTGTTGATGGGTTTAGAGGCATTGGATCTAGAATGATCCATGTTGAGTAAAAAGACCTAGGTTCATGTTAACTATTGTGTTTTTGTAAGACCCCAAGTGAATCTCGGTCATTAGTTGGGACAAACTAAATACCATTGAATCCATGGGAGTAGTCTCATCACATATATTTGATCAAGAATCCTTGTAATTTCTTGGATTCATAGCATTCCTATGGGAGGGGACCCTCAATGAATAATAGTCATTGATATAGGGGATGGATGGCCAATATAACATCAGCCATATATTCTTTGAGGGTCACACCTATTCACGTAATAATGGGTGATAAGGAAGGTGTTAATTTTTTAGTATTTCAAGGTACCAATTCAGGGATGATTTTAAGGATGGAAATTTATTTTCAAATGTAGAAACCTTGGCGATATTTTTGTAAAAACATTCAAATTTCTAAGGATTTTATGTAGTTTGTATAAAATTTTGGTGATTTTTAAGGTAAAATCATTTTATCCGGTAGAATTTGGGCGAATCTTTTTTAGAATAGCGAATCTTTTTTTTTTAAACCTTGGAAAATTAGCCCATGAGCAAAATTTAGGCCCTAAAATTATCACTGTACCAATTTAATGGGGACCGCAAAATTCTTTAGCTGAGGACAGTCAGATATATTGGAACAGGTCCATCAGAGTGAGGTAATCAGGATGGAAATGTGGATTAAGTAACCTGCTTTCCTGATAGATAACCAACGCAACTCATTTTTTAGCATTGACATGGATGCATATAAAGGACCCCACCTGTTCAATAATGTATTATGTAGTGAGCTTCCAATAGATATATGTTAGAAGTTTGTTTATGAATGAGTGGATTTAAATCAACTAGAAGTTGTGATAAGAGAGGTTCTCATGTATGACATGATAAAAAAGGATGTTAAAGGTCAAAACCCAAAGTTATGAGGGAGAAAGGAAGAGGAAATTTTACATACCACCAGCCTAAGGATATTTATAGGGTTGGGTGTGTTACAAAGTAGTATTAAAGATTTCAAACTATAGTATTGAATGGGTCATAAAAACCACATGACTGTTAAGAAAAAAAAATATTACTAGAAATTCATGTTTTAAATTTTGATGATTTAACTTTGTATATGAATTCTGAAAACAATTTTGAGCAGGAAATGGAGTCATGGCTTATAACTACCAAAACATATTGATTTCTAGCAAGGCCGAGAATTTAATCTAATAATTTTCATTTAATGGCTAATAGTGTTTCATTATTTCAACAGGTAGGTCATACTGACAAGGAAGTAAAGGTCAATAATGCATCATAGCATGGAGGGAACCTCACTTTTTAAATATGAATATTCTTATGTGAGGATGGAAAAATAAACCCATGCATATTTAGTAGCCACTATCAGAAGTCTCAAAGAAGAAAATGAGAGGCTCATGAGAGTTGGAGCCATGCATGGATGTTGAATGCAGTTATAATGCACAATTTATAAGAGATTCCAAAGCATATAAAACTAGGTCAAAACACTAGTAATGCATATCTACAATGGCCAGAGAGATTGAATGCCCCTTCGACTGCCCAAAAGCATGAATTATCCCATAGTAATGTCAGAAAAATTTCTTTGAGAAAAGGCATCAAGATGCTAAGAAGAGGAGAGCTAGTGGAAGTATTTCCACAATCATTTAATGTTAAGGCCACTACTAAGGATTTTTCTAGTAGTGATATTGGATCAAGTGTTTCCAGGAAGAAGAAAAAGAGACACTCTCATATTTTTCTAACAAAATAATTCAATAAGGCTAAGCCGCCTACCTTTGATGTAGAAATCAAGAAGGGAGAGGAAGTTGAGGATTTTTGTTGGGGATAAGAAATTACTTTTGGGTACACAATTACTCGAAAAATAAAGAAAATATAGAAATATTCAATATAAATGGACAAGATTTCATATGGTGGGAGGACCTCAAGGAGGTCAAGGTATTAAAGGAAAGAAAGATGACCTGGAAGAAATTTAACAAGTATTTATGGAAAACATACTTATTGGATAAATACTTTGATGGAAACATTAAGGAATTCCATGAACACAAGTTGGGGAAACTTACCATGTAGACTTATGCCAAGAGATTCTTGGAACTTTTGAGGTATGTTCCTTACCTGAAGGATGAGAAATAAAAGATACAATGCTTCCTCAGTGGGTTTCCACGGTCCTATTAGGAAAAAATAAAGTTTGATGAGCCTAAGACCTTGGAGGATACAATTAGGAAGGAAAAGTGTTGTTATGATCAATCCAAGAATATGTAGGAATCACTCATGGATTGGGAGAGAAAAGATAAGAATGGATTCCAAAAGAATGGATTTAAATAATCCCCATACAAGAATATAAATCAAGGTGCTCAGTTTGGTTATCCGAGTAGAAGTATGCACTAGCATAAATCTCCATATCATAGGGGAAACAGGCCAGTAGAGCAGGAAATAGAAAAAGTGGAGGAGCCAAAGAAATGATCTCTACAATGTTAGATTTGCGGAGAGGCACATATTTAACATATTTTCCTCACAAACAACATGACAAAAAAAAGTCTATCGTGTTCAATAGGATACTATGGTCAATGATGTGGCTAGGAGTGTAGCAATAATTTGTGAGGTTGTGGAGAAACGACAAGCATATCACAAAGATTATGTAGTGGATCTGGAGAGTATAATCATCAAGCAACTTATTTCTATTTTGATTCATGTTGGTTCTAATCCTAGTTATGTTTCATCTCAAGTTGTTGAAGTATGTGCGTTATAGAGAAAGAATCATGAAAAGGCATGGTTGGTTCACTTTTCCATAAGGAAGAAGGGAAAAGTGGCACAGGTGATAGAGGCTTATCCATTTTAAATTATTGGAATACATACTCAATCATCCTTGAATATCCTACCCCAGGAGAGTATGATGTTCTTTTAGGCATGGATTGATTAGTTTTTCATAACGTAAAATTGAACTATTATGGTAAGAACTTATAATGTGAAGGCACGTAAGGTAACATGAGGGTGTTGAAATTCATTTGAAAGTTGGTATTAGTTAGGAATATATCAACACTGTAGCTTAATAAATTCAGTAGAAAAGGGTGTCCCTTGTAGTAAATAAAAGTTCTCAATGCAACAAAAATGGAGCTAAATATTGAGGATCACTCAGTGCTATGGGAGTTTAAGGATTCATTTTGAGAGAAGGTAACTAGAATCCTCCCCAAGAGAGACATTGATTTTTCAATAGATATATTTCCCATAGAAGTCCCAGCATCAAAATTACCCTACAGAATTAATATGCTCGAATTGGTGGAATTAAAAGTGGAGATGAAGGAGATCTTGGATAAAGGGTATATAAGTTTGAGTGTTACCCATGGGGATAACCTGTGTCATTTGTAAAGAAGAAGGATGGAACATTTAACTTGAGCATTGATTGTAGATAGTTTAAAAACATGAACATCAAGAACAAGTATCCATTTCCCAGGATAGATAATCATTTTTATTAGCTCAAAGGAGCTACAATTTTTCGTAAGATTGCCTTGAGATCTAGATATCACCAAGTGAGGATTAATGATGAATAAATCCACGAGATAGATTTTATAATGAGGTATGGACACTATGATCTTGTGGTAGTTCCATTTGGTCTTACTAATGCACAAACCACTTTCATGTGCTTAATGAATAATGTTCTCAGCAAATATTTGGATATGTTTTTCCTTGTGTTTGTTGATGATATTATGGTGTATTCCAAGACTAAGGAAGAGAAGGAATAACATCTTAGGATGGTGTTACATGGTCTGAGATATCATCATCTATATTCCAACATCAACAAGTGTGAATTCTTTCAAAAAAATATCCATTATTTTGGCACACAATCTCAGTAGAAGGAGTGATACTATACCTCAAGAAGATCAAGGTAATAATGGATTTGCCTACCCCAAATAATGTAACTGAGGTAATTTCATTTATACGATTAACTATATATTATAAAAGGTTTATTAAGGCATTTTCCAATATTGGCCATTCGATTACTTCATTACAGAGGAAAGGGAAGAAATTTGTATGGTCACCAGAGTGTGAAGCCAATATCCAACAACTCAAGTACATTTTGACCAATTCCCATGTTTTAAATATTGCAAACGCCGATAATGGTTTCTTGGTTTGAAATTATTATTGAAAGGAAGGACTCAGTGGATTTATTATGAAAGAAGGGAAAGCGATCTGTTATGAGTCACAAAGCTAAATGAGTATGAGCAGTGATATGTCACCCATGACTTGGAGCTTGCAGTGATTATGTCACCCATTACTTGCTTGAAATAAGGTTTGTATTGATGATGGACCATTATGATATATATTATTTATTTGATCATCCATGGTTAAATCGTAGAAAGGATAGATGGATGGGTTTGATTAGAAAGTTTTATTTTGAGATGAAACAAATAAAATTGAAAGAAAATTGAGTAGAAAAAACACTTAGTCAAAGTGTGTAGATGATACACTTAGCAACAAAAAGTGTAGGCGAGTCTGACATCAAGAAGATAATTAAAGTCCTCTTTTAATAAGATATATTTTTCAATTTAGTAAGAGAAGGTTTGCAACAAGAACCAAATGAGAGAAAGTATGAGGGATATTAGCTTGCAGTTGATGATTTGATGTTGTATAAAAATAGGTTGTACGTGCCTCATTCGGTAGAGATGAAACTTATTATCATGGATGAATTTCATAGGAGGCCTTATGTGGGTCATCTTGGTTATCAAAAAATGATAACAAAAATAAATCAATTGTATTACTGCCCAAGAATTAAGTAGAACATTCTTGAGTATATTTCTAAGTGTTTGGAGTATCAAAACCTCAATTTGAACACAAACACCTTGCAGGACTGTTGCAACCATTGCAAATTACATAATGGAAATGGGAAACAATCTCCATGTATTTTATTGTTGGTTTTCCAAAGATAGTTAAGAAACATGATGCGAGCATGGTAGTGGTGTATAAGCTAAGAAAGATGGCTCACTTTGTTCTCATTAAATATACTTTTAAATCTATAGATGTTGTTGACATTTTTATGAAACAAATTTTCATATTGCATGGTTTTCCCAAGACCATAATTTCATACATAGATGGAAATTTCATTTAGAATATTTGAAAAAACTTGTTTGTAGGCTTGGGATGCATCTAGAATTTACCATGACCTACCATACTCAAATGAATGATCAAACCAAAAGAGTGAATATAGTATCAAAATATGTGTTGAGGATGCATGTCATGCGTCAACCCAAATAATGGGAATAATACCTACCCCTGGTAGAGTTTTCCTATACCAATGGTTATCATGAATCATTGAAGATGATTCCATTTGAGGCTCTATATGGTAGGAAGTGCAAAGTTACAATCAATTGGGAAAGTCCATTAGATAGAATCAAACATGGACGAGAATTGCTAAAGGAAATGGAGCATGAAGTGACCAAAATAAGGAAGAATTTGAAAATAACCTAGGATAGGCAGAAGAGCTATATATAAAATAAGAGAAATCATAAATATTTTAAGGTGGGATATCCTGTGTATTTTAAGTTAAAGAACAAAAGTATCTCCCTAAGGATGAGCACTTGTTCCAAGTTAGCACCCTGCTATTGTTGATTATTTTGATCCATGGAAAGAGTGGGGCTGGTGTCATATATACATTCCCTGCCACCTACCATTAGAGCTCACAATGTATGCAATGTATATTTATTAAAGAAGTACATTCATTATTATATTCATATTATTGATTGTCCTGTGATACAGGTGGAACTAGAGGGTGAATTTTAGCCAGAACCTCAACACATCCTGCATAGAAGAGACGTGGTGGTCCAGAAATGCATCGTCATGTAGGTCAAGGTGCAATGGAAGCACTTTGGAGTAGACGAGGCCACTTTGAACTATACTATTCCAAGAGAATGGAATACCCATGTTTGTTGCATGTATAAATTGTATATATATGGTGTTTTAAACACCGAAGACAATGTTTCTTTAAGGGTGAGGGAAATGCAACACCCTCTTTTCCCCCATGACTCTAATTATGATAAGACCTCATATATTGTGATTTATAAAGCATGTTATTGTTGGTGCAATTATTTGCATAATATATTACCAAACATAAATTATCAACCGGGATTTGTAATAAGTAGAGTTGATGCACTATATGTTCCGATAACAGATAGGTTCCTATGTATGTTTAGTATAGATTAGATAAGAAAAGAAACAATAACAAAATACTCTGTTTTCAAAGATAACACTCTTCACACAATTCAGAAATTAGAAAGAAAAACTTGAAATCATCCACTCAAAAGATTTTGCTCATATAATGCCTTGTCCATTTACAAGCTCATGAAGTGGGAATATGGAATTTGAATTAGTTATTTGTAGCTTCTACTCTTAACAACAATTAGCAATCAAATATGGGCACACTTCAACAATACAACTCCAAACTTAGAAGAGAAAAGTGATAACAAAACTTCTCAAGAAAACAATGAATCAAAAGGTTCTTCTTAGGTGACAAGTATGTTCATTCCAGGCTTATGAAATTGAGAGATGAACTTAAGAGCTTGTTTCATGTAGTCATCAAAACAATGATTAACAATCAACTCCAATAACTCTTGAAATTGAAATCAATTCCAACTCTTTTCAATTCAAACAAATCAGTGCAAGGAACAATTAGCATAATTGAGAGACTTCATTATGGAACATGAAGGTAAAAGATGAAGTCCTATTTCTCCTATACCCCCTAAAAACACTACTGCCTCACACTCATAATACACTTTTCTTGACAATACCACACATTAAATAATTAAATGTTACCCTACATAAATATAAAGAAAACTAATTGTGCACACTGATTCAAAAGAAAACGATTATGTGTTTAATATTTAAAATGCATTTAAAATTATTGATAGAACACAACTGTTAAATTTGCACACTCACACAATCACACAAATCATGTATAGGGAGGTTTACCTTAGTTGGGAAGGTGGGCCCTTTCCGAACGAACAAGGTACCTCTAAAGAGATTGTAGATTAAAAAACTTTACTTATTCCCAAGAATTGCACAAACAACTTTTGCATTCCTTCAATTGATTAAATGGATAAAAAATTCAACATTTCATTTCCCAACATACATCCTTCTCCAAGAACCAATATTACATCATACTAATTCCTTTATACTCATATCTATGAGGTATTATTTATACATAAAATCCATGGAGGAATGGATGAAACCGAATCCCCAAGCTAAGAAAACAATTTTTATAATTTTAGGATAAATCCCAAAAATCTGTGTTTTTTAACAATTTGGGCAAATTCAAGTTAGTCCCCCACCCATATCTCCCAAACCAATTATAATTTTGAAAAACGTCCCACATGTTACTCAAATTGTCATATTTTGGATAAAACCCATGTATTAGAATTTCTAGATCTAATACCATATGCATGGAAATCGAGGCGCAAGTTGGCAGTTTGAGTTTTTTTACTAATTTGGCAAAATCATTCCTCCTGAGATGGAGGTCCACACGTGCGATATGGGTGAATTATTACTCACATGTCCACATGAAAGCATCACTCTGGAAAAAACCCGTGAGCCCAATTCTCCTCTAGAAACATTCAAAAATTCTGAATTATGTCTAGTACCAGATTAGGACAAGCTGGTACCGGAATAGGTGGAGCCTTGGTACTGGAATAGACTGGGTACCAGATCATGATGCTTAAGAGTCAAAGTGATTAGGATCATACATAATTAATCATTTAATCGAATTAACTCAATAAAACTAAACAAGTCATGCTTTAATCATAAGTTACCTCTTATGCACGTGAACAAGCTCATCAAGTGTATTTATGGAGGAAAAAGTCAATTAGATACACATGGAATAGGTAAAACAGTCTTAGATAGAGGGTAATATAGGGCATTAGAAGTTTCAAAACTGAGACTCAACATTCCCCCATGCTTAATTCATTGCATGTCCTCATGCAACAATGCTCTTCACAATTGATGATACTCTTCACTCAATCAAGCATTCCCTGAAGTTTCATCCTTCTTCATCTCCTAAGTTTTTATTAAACAATATAAACTTCTTGGCTTATGATTCACATTATTACTCATGGAAAAGTAGTTATGGTGACAAAGTGGATTCATGAGTAATGGATTAGATCTGTTAGTGATTTGACATTAAGTCTTATCCAATATATTTTTAATCAAATTTAGGAGAGAGGGCTAGATGTGACTCTAATATGATTATAGGATAGTGGCCAAGAGATTTCATAAAGAATTTGACTAATATGCCCCCCTGGCTAGATTACCTTTAAAATAAAAGTGATATAGCATAGTTTTAGATTTCATTTGAAGAGAGGAACACATAAGAGAATACATCCCGAGATGATTGACTCATTTCTTATCCAAGTTTTTAGAGATGAAGCTCTTCTTGTTTAGGTAAGGTGAATTACATATACTGAGGGTACCACTTCTCATGAAAACCTTTTTATTTTAAATATAGAACTCTAAAGTGGATACTTTAAGGTTCTTAGGAACATCATCCGAGATATATAAAGGTCATCTCCTAGCCTTGATTCGATAATGATTTCTTCAGAATGAGACCCAAGGGTTTTTGTTCAGTTTTAAGTGTGCCACTTTATGTTTTTCAACTCTCTTTACCCGACATATCCCCACTGCCAGAATGCCTGTTCATCACCTCAACGGGTTTACCTTAGTACCATACAAGCATGGTCCTGCTGCCAGCAAGCCTGTTCAGTACCCTAGCAGGTTTACTTGTACTTCCTGATACTTCCTTTTTATTACATTACTCAAAAAGATTTAGAATTATGTATACTGCTCATTGACAATTTTAGAGTATAAGGAAGGAAGGTGGTATGAGAGTGTTTTAGAGTTATTAGGCACATAATTAATTGTTTGCAATTATCCCAAGGGTGACATCATCCACATTCAACTTAAATCTCAACTATTCGATGTATAATGGAACATCTCGGATAATGACTAAGAAGTACCCCTAGTTAATCCTATTAGGGTTCTCATGAAATTTCATTGAGGTTTTGAAAGGGTGGTCCACCACATGGGGTTTTCATCAATACCTTCCAAGAGAAACTTGTAAAGATAAACTTGGATAAGAACTTGTTGAATCAACTAGGTTAGTATTAGAGATAATGGTGTCACCACTTTTCAATGGATATTTCAATTAGCAATCACTTCTTCAAAATGATGAGGTAATAAGATAAGTGCACCGATTATCATATAGAGATAAATGGGAAAATATATTCTTAAGGGATAGCAAGGATGATTCATTTAGGGTTGAGTGTAGAAATGTAGGAGGAAGATGTACATGAGAGTAAAAACAATTCAAAACAAGACTTAAATTATCCTTGATTGAAAGAACATGAAGAGATTATCGCATACCTTCAATTACCTGAAGTGAAAATGATGTTAAGCACATGACAAAGATCACATCACCTTGGCATTAGTACCATATTGGTAACTAGTATCAGAACATGTCTTTGCAGTACCAGAATAAATAGTATCGGAATAGGACAGTACTGGAACAGAGTAGTACTAGAACATAGCAAGGGGAATAAATAGAGTGACATTATGGATGATTTTTTCTCATTCATGATGACAACCACTTCACCAAGGAATTCAATGATAATATACGAGGAGATGTATACGAGGGCTTGCAAAATTTCATGGTAGGGAGCATGCAATAATTGAGAGTAACCATATGTTTACTGCATAATTAGTCTAGTTTCTTTAGTAAAATGAAAAATGTTGAATTTGTATGTCCTAGTACTTAAATCGAGCAACAAAACTTGAATATATGATTAGAGCTACCAAAACCTTATTACCGGTACTGGATCACCTGAGTATCGAATGGATGCAGGGTTGTGCTTCAGTACCGGAATAACGCAGAGTTGTGGTTCAGTACCGGAATAGTGTAGACCTCTTACTTTGGTACCATATGAGCACAGATGTGACCATCAGTACTGGATGAGCACAAGAATGTTGTTCAATACCAGATGAATGCAGTCTTTCTCCTTTGGTACCAGATAAACGCAGAGGAAAACATTGTTTTCAGTACCGGATGAATGCAATTCTGCAGTACCGGAATAAAATGGTACCAGAATTTTGGAAATGACTATCAAATCCCAGCACTGAACATGTTGATTTGGCCTCACCGACGAAAGTTGCAACATAATATGAAGGTTTCAACAACCACTCCCCCATGCCTAAGGTTTTGCATGGCCTCGTGTAGACAATGTGGGATTCTAAAAAAGGGGCTTCTCAGAGAGTTGTGAACACCTGCTAAAAACAAACCAATAGAACTAATTAAAACTGGATTTTTATTCATGCTTAACAACATAAAATTTACAGAAAATGTTAAAAGTTGAATTATTATCTATGAATAAAATAGTTTGGACTTAACATTCGGTTTCAACTGCTATTAAAAGATCACTTAATCAATCATCCTTGTGAAATAGTGGTCTTAAAAAATATAGGTAACGATAAAGCATGAATGCATCATTTTTAACAACTTAAGGAAAAAGAAGAATTTTGAAGAAATAGGTCATGAAGCACTCCCTTAAGTGTTGTATTCCTTTGACAAGGATTCCTTCTCTGCTTTTGAATCCCTTCCAGTATTATGTGTGTATTCAGTGGATGAAGAGATTCCCTTCTCATAAGATTCCAAACAAAATTATCATAACTTTCAAAAAGAAATCTACTATAGGAACAAAAGATCTTAAACTAATTTCTTTATTATCTTTTGACATTCCCATTTATGAAAAGTATGAAATATAGGTTGCATTGCAACATTTATTTATTTACTATCCTACTCTAATTGAACAAAAGAAAATGTCTTTCAAGTATAAGAATACTTTCAGTGAATCCATGTGCGTAACAGGGTTAGAAATATATCCATACTCAAGTTTAAAAGATCAATCTTAATGCATATCAGATTATGAAGGACCATCTTCTTTGATGATGATATCAAGCAATAATGAAAAAGAAGAGAGTGGTGTGACCTAATAACTAATTGAAACCATATTTCAATAGGATCACTATATTCTTGTTTGTCTTCTTTGTTTAGGTCAAACTGAATGTCTTTCTCTACCATGTTATGTAGATTATCCTCTTCAAGATGATTGGTCTTTGAAGTACATACAAGATCTGCTGAGAGACATGATAAGGACTCCTCAATATCTGGTTCCATTGGCTTCTCTCCATTGAATTCTATCCATGATTCTTTATTCTCCTCAACAAATTGACAAGAGGAATCTGACGGGACTTCTAAATCTTCCTGTGGAGAGACAACTAGATTCTTGACTGTTGTGATGATATGCTCTTCTTGAGAGGTTGATATCCTAGCTGCTACTAGAATGTGAGAAATTTCTTCGACGAACATTCTTCAATCTCTTGATCATCCTTGAATTACTCTAGCTGGTTGGCGATCCCTAACTCACAACACAAATTAGTACTCGAGGGGTTCTTACAGCACCCCAAACATGATTTATCATCAAAGATCTGAATTTTAAAACTATTTGCAAAAACAAAACACACCAAGATTGAACTCCTTGTGTTACTAGGACCCTTCTATCACCAGGTTACCGGTTGGAACAAGTTATCTCATCATGAAAACACAAACTTTTCATAAAAGAAGGAAAAACACACTTGCAATAAAAGAAAAGAGGACAACCTAACTTTGGAGCAACCCCACCAAAGTGGATGCGTGGGATATTCCCACATGTCTTACTGTCTTCTCTCCACCCTTAGGTCATCCATAAAAACAATCCAAAACCATTAAATAAATCTGATTCAAATACTACCTATTATTGTTTACAATTCCCCGACAACGACGCCAAAATGTTGGTGCAATTATTTGCATAATATATTACCAAACATAAATTATCAACTGGGATTTGTAATCAGTAGATTTGATGCACTATATGTACATATAACAGATAGGTTCCTATGTCTGTTTAGTATAGCGTAGATAGAAAAAACCAACAATAACAAAATACTATGTTTTCAAAGATAACACTCTTCACATAATTCAGAAATTAGAAAGCAAAACTTGCAATCACTCACTCAAAAGATTTTTCTTAGATAATGCCTTATCCATTTACAAGCTCATGGAGTGGAAAGATGGACTTTGAATTAGTTATCTGTAGTTGTTACTCTTAACAACAATTGGCAATCAAATCTGGGCACACTTCAACAATACAACTCCAAACTTAAAAGACAAAACTGATAACAAAACTTCTCAAGAAATCAGTGAATCAAAAGGTTCTTCGTTAGGTGACAAGTCTGTTCATTCCAAGCTTATGAAATTGAGAGATGAACTTAAGAGCTTGTTTACTATAGTCATCAAAACAATGATTAACAATCAACTCCAATCACTCTTTAAATCGAAATCAATTCCAACTCTGTTCAATTCAAACAAATCAGTACAAGGAACAACTAGCATAACTGAGAGACTTCATTATGGAACATGAAGGTAAAATATGAAGTCATATTGCTCATGTACCCACTAAGAACACTACTGCCTCACACTCAGAATAACCTTTTCTTAAGAATCCCACACATCAAACAACTAAATGTTACGAAATATAAAGAAAACTAAGTGTGCACACTCATTCTAAAGAAAACAATTATGTGTTTAATATTTAAAATGCATTTAAAATTATTGACAAAACCCAGCTGTTAAATTTGCACACGCACACAATCACACAAAGCATGTACAGGGACGTTTACCTTAGTTGGGACGGTGGGCCCTTGCCGAACCAACAAGGTACCTCTAAAGATATTGCAGACTAAAACACTTTACTTATTCCCAAGAATTGCACAAACAACTTCTGCATTCCTTCAATTGATTAAGTGGATAAAAAATTCAACATTTCATTTCCCAACATACATCCTTCTCCAAGAACCAATATTATAGCATACTAAATCCTTTCTAATCATACCTATGAGGTCTTATTTATACATAAAATCCATGGAGGAATGGATGAAACTGAATCCCCAACCTAAGAAAACATTTTTTACAATTTTAGGATAAATCCCAAAAATCTGTGTTTTTTAACAATTTGGGCAGATTCGAGTTAGTCCCCCACCTATATCTCCCAAACCAATTATAATTTTGAAAAAAAACCCATATGTTACTCAATTTGTCATATTTTGGACAAAACCCATCTATTAGAATTTCTAGATCTAATACCATATGCATGGAAATCGAGGTGCAAGTCGGTCGTTTGAGTTTTTTTTGCTAAATTGGCATAATTATTCCCCATAAGTTGGAGGTCCACATGTGCACGCTGGGTGAATTTTTACTCATGTGTCCACATGAAAACATCACTCTCGACAAAACCCATGAGCCCGTTTTTCTTCTAGAAACATTCAAAAATTCTGAATTATGTCTAGTACCTGATTAGCACAGGCTGGTACTGAAATAGGTGGAGCCTTGCTACCAGAATAGACTGGGTACCAGATCATGCTACTTAAGAGTCAAAGTGATTAGGATCATACATAATCAATAATTTAATCGAATTAACTGAATAAAAATAAACAAATCATGCTTTAATCATAGGTTACCTCTTGTGCACGTGAACAAGGTCATCGAGTGTATTTATGGAGGAAACAGTCAATTAGATACACATGGCATAGGTAAAATAGGCTCATATAGAGGGTAATATAGGTAATTAGAAGTTTCAAAACTAAGACTCAAAAGTCATTATGTTCATTATTAATGAAAACACACTAGACAACTGACCAGGAAGGAAGCCTTGAGTACTTACCATGATACCATGAGTGGAACTAGTGATGTGGAACTGGGAAGTTTCAATGAGGAAAATAGGAATATTACTCAACAATCCATCCTACAAATGCTCAAATTGAATGCACCACCTGCCCAACATACCTGGACTGCATGGAACCACAAAGCATGGAAGTTATAATTGGGTGGTTGAGAAGTTATAAATGCTGACCAATTTAGTACTTGGAGGAGTGAAATGATAACAAAGACCTCAACCAAAAGGATGCACTATTTTTTACCCTTCGATTTTGGAGCCTGACATAGAATTTTTCTTATAATAGAATTCATCAGGGATCCTAAGGACATGGAGGAAGACAAGGGAAAATGTGGAAAAAGGCATGACACACAAGAAATTGAGTAGAATAAGAACAAGAAGATTCGGAAGACACACAGGAGAGACAAAATATCAATAATATATGATATAGAAAACATCTAGAATGTGGATGCATGAAAACTGGACACAGACACAAACATATTATGAAGAAAATGAGTCATAGACTCAAAAACAAATGTTGTGGTGAGTAGAAGAACTCATGCACTCAACTTTGAGAAACAAATAATACTGGGAATATTTTATGAAGAAAATAGGAATCATGCCCATGAGTTTAATTGTCACCCTGTAATAGAGAAGACCCATATCAAGACTAGAGAAATAAAGGACCACGACTTGGTACTTACTGGAAAGAAACTGGAACTAGTAATGGGAGGTCATTGAGGGACTATGTAATAGATAAAGGGCTCCCTTCTATAGAGGAAATCTAGTTGAGAAGGTTTCTAATAAACTCGTGTAGGTCCTTAACTTAGTAAGAAGAGGGAAAATTTTATTGTTGCGAGTTGAGTGAAGGAGAATAACCTTTCTAAATCATTTCTTGATTTAGTAATCAGCAAAATTAGTTCCCTGGTGGTATCATGGCATGGCATGGGGGTGGCATGTTATATAAAATCATAGTTCAAACTAACCTATATCTGGGTGGAAATAATTTTCCCCTTAGTCACTTGGCTGGTTAGAATCCTTATTGAACAAATAAGTGTATTTTTCTTTCGATGCCTCTTGCATTCTTATAAATGATGATAAATTATTTTATGTTTATATTGAATATCTACTTAAATGAAAGTATGTTGAATTACTAAGTAAAATGGATCGACAATAACCTTCATGAATAGCCTTCTTCCATTATCAATTGTGTTAAACCTAAATGAATGAATGTGATGCAGGAGCATTGCTCCACGTCATCAAGCACCAGCCAACTAGCACATGCAACACACGTTCAATGGAGAGGAGAGGTGCAGCCCTCTCACTTTCAATTTTCAAATTTTCAAATTGTATTAAATGTTGTAAGGCCGAAGAGCCAAAAGCCATGCATGTGCATAGGCTTTAGATAAAGGTTTCCTTAAATAATTGTAAGGCTGATATCTAGATCCGATTCGGACTAGAAATCCATTCAATGTAATTGAATGTAAATTAATGAGAGTTGGTGAGCATGGAGGGAAGCGCTCGAGGAGCCCCCTTTTGTAAAAAAACATCTTCTTTTGTTTTCAGCAGAGTAGAGAAAATAAGGTAGAGAAGAATAGAGAGAATAGAAAGATAGAGAAAAGAGAGGGAGTTGAGACTCTGTTGCAGTCCGAACTTGAACACATTGTAATTAGACATTGATGCTAATACAAAGCATTTTTTCCTACATATGTGTTTTCTATGTGTTTATGTGTCTTTTATTTATGTTGTGTGTTCATTCATGTTGTAGATGTATGTTAGTTTGCATTTATAGGTTACAGACAGAAGTCATTGTCTGTTGGGTTCTTTGATTCCAGGTCTAGTTCTTTGTGGCTTTATAAAAGTGGTTGGATGGCAGAACGCTACGGGTTCTATAAGCCAGTGCATAGAGTGCACTTCTGAATTCTAAGGAATTTCGACAGATTTGTGCCAGGAAGGTGCACCAGAGGAATTCATTGACCCAGGGTAAAACCTCAAGGTTGTTGAATACCTTGGAGGTAAGACTGTGCAAAGGAAGGCACAGAGATAACAGAATCACTGAGGGTTCTATGGAAGCTCTGCCAGGAGGGCATTGAGCAAGTGCATAGAGTGCATAGAAAAAATCTATTCTAAGTTCATAGGAAGGAGAAGTGTTGAGGAGGAAGACACTCACAGAGTCATTAAATACTTTGTTGGTTCAGTAAGGAGTGCATGACATAATACTGTGGGTTTTGCAAGCCAGTTCAAGGAGTGCACTTCTGAATTCTATGGAATTTCAGACAAAGACATGCCAGGAGGGTGCACTAGCTGAAGTCATTGACTCAAGGAGGAAGCCTCAAGGTTGTTGAACACCTTGAAGGAGAAACTATGCAGAGGAGAACACAGTGAGGAGAAGTAGAATTGTTGAGAATTCTATAAAGGCTCTACCAGGAGGGCACTGAGAAAACGCATAGGATGCATTGAGGTGAACTCTCTTTTGAGTTCAATGAGAATATAGAGTCACTGAGGATTCTGGAGAACTCTACTAGGAGGGCATTGACTAGTTGCATAGAGTGCATAGAAGGACTCTTTTCAAGTTTTGTTAGAAAGAGAAGTGTCAAGGAGAGACACTCATAGAGTTACTAAATACTTTGTTAAGCTCAGCAAGGAGGGCTTGAATAGAAGGTCGTCAAGAGGACACCATATTTCCCTTTGAGGAAAAAGAAGGGCGAGTCCCCTAGAGGCTCGAGTAAACAAAGCTCAGGAAGGATAGTGCCTTAGCACACCGAGTAAAAACAGAGTGAGAGGAAGTTCGAGAAACCCTTTGAGGTTTCACAATCAAAAAATATCAGAAGGGATAGTGTTCCTAGAACGCAGGCGATATCCCAAGGAATTGAGTTTGCAGAGGGAGAAAAGGTCAAGGCCTTTGAAAACTTGAAAGTCTTCCAAGTCTGGAAGGAGGTGAGAAAGCTCGGGAGGGAGCTACAACAGTTGTTGGATCAACGATAGAAGGTTGGATCTGGATCATCGAAGTTACGTCCATACAACAGAAGGAGGGTGCCAAGTCAGTGGCCAGAAGTCCTTGAGAAGCGGAAAGGGTCGTTGATTCCCCTTGGGAGTGGAATTTCAACATTTCTACATTTCGGGATTCGACATTCCGATGATAAGGATCCAGGGCACTTGGCATTGAAAACCCCAAAGTCGAGCGAAACGCGGCGTGTCTTTGGAGTAGAATTTTGGCATTTCGGCATTTCAGGGTTCCGAAAGTAGAGGAGGCTGTGATTTCGGAGTCACTGCATCGTGAACTCCCGGTTCGTGAAATCTTGAAAATATCTTAGCCATTTCGAGAATTCATGGATTCGGACACTAGGATATCAAGAGTGAAGAGTCACTGAAATCGCGAAAGGAGAATTCGCGAAAGGACCAGG
>SNQJ01S0008249.1:135732-150585 GCA_010110895.2 Picea sitchensis
AAGGTTTCAGGGAAATCTCTGAAAGGATGTGGGTCATCGATCCAGTGGGATCGTAGACATTGGCTCAAGAGGGATATGGACCGTTGATCTCTCAGCAGAGATATTTTGGCATTTTGTGGACTGGGGATTAGAAAGACAGAGGACAAGGGGAACACTTGCATCGCAATTCCCCAAATCGCGAAAGCCGGTAGTGCTTTGACGTTAAACCCTTTTCGGTATTCTGGGAAGAGGGCGTTCGAGAGGCCAAGAGTCAGGAGGTAGGGAGTCCCAAATCGCGAAATCGCGGAACATGGAAACCCAAAAGAGTTCATATGCAAAGGGAGAACCTAGAGTCATTAAGCCTATTTTTCGGTGTTTCGACGACTGGGAGTTGGAAGAGACAAGCAGCCTGGGAGAGCTTGCGTGCAGGAGTCCCGAAATGCAAAAGGTGGTTTGGTTGAAAGACTCGCACCTGGTGCATGTTTGCATAGGTGGGGTTTTCGTCGAAGGACCTGTGGATCGGATTTGTGGGGATCCAGTGAGGGCCCAAAAGAACTAATTCAGTTCTGTGGATTCAAAGAATATCGATCCTACGTGGATCTTGGCCTGAGGGTCGGGGGTCTGCGTCAGTTGTGGTATCAGATCTTGTTTGTGTCTGTATATTACAGGCAGAGGGAGCTAGAGGAAAATGAAGACAAAGTGTTGATGCTCTGTGATGATTGTTGCAAGGTGCACAATAATCAATAGACAGTCAGAAGGACTTTAGGAAAGGCTGGAAGCACTCATGGTTGCAGAGTGACAACAACAAGTTTTCCAGGAGGGAAGACAGGAACATGAAGATGGCTACTAAAGGCCATGGGCGTGGTCACAGGGAATACTGCAAGCAATAGAGAAAAGATGAGATGGATTTGGAACTCGCTGAGGTAAGGGAGAGAATGGAAGAGCTTGCACTGCGGATGCAATAGGATGCAAAGACACATTGGGTGTATGAATGGCCTCTGAGGAGGAAAGGAAAGTGCCTAGTAAATAAATTGTTGGCCAGAAGACAACAAAGTCTATTGAAGCAATGACTGAGGTATGCAGAAAGACTCAAGGCCACAGAGGAGATGGTTCATGCCTGTGAACCAGAGACTGGGAGAAATCTCAGTGACGTTGAGGATGAACTGAGATCACTGAATGATCTCAAAGACTTCCATGAGGGAAGGGATGAATTTTCGAATTGCCAGGTGGGCAATGAAGTGAGATCATTGGAGGATCTCATAGACTATCAGGAGCACATCCATGGAAATTCATATTTCCAGGAGGGCAATGGTATGATATCGAGTAGAGATTGAGTAGACTGCCAAGTGGGAAGAGATGGACTTTCAAATTTCCAGGTGGGAAATAGAAAGAGATCAAGTGAAGGTCTCTTATAATGTCAGGAGGGCGGTGCTAAAATTTTAAATTACCAGGAGGGCAATGAGATGATATCGCTACAGGATCTCATAGACTGCTAGGAGGGCAGAGAGTAAATCCCATATTGCCAAGTGGGCAAGGGAGAGAAGTTGAGACTATCTGAAAGTCTCATGAACTCAGGGATGAGTTCGGATCAGTGAGAGGAGCTGACAGAGAAGGATTAGAGGAAGCTCCTGATCATTGGAGGAATTCAGATATTCCTACCAAGCAGCCAAGATAAAGCCAGGGAAGGTGTTGTGGGTATAGCAACAAAAGGACAACCAACAGTGACTATCAAAGAGATGGAGAAGATGTCAGAAGCTACCCAAGGAAAAGAAGAAGAGAACATAGTTGACATGCTCACTCCTTGGGAGAAGGAGCTAGAAATGTTAGAGGATTGTATATATAATCTAGAACCAATAGATGATTTCCGAGAGAAGACAATCATGTAGATGTTAGTAGACAATAATTCTGAGGAATTGCTCCAAAATTTCAGCCAGGGACATAAACAGTTGATGATGACTGCAATGTCGAGGCATGTAGCAGCAGGTGAAGGAAAATTATAGTCTAAGGAGGAGCTAGAGGAAGCTGGAATTCAACCAGCACAAGGAGAAATGGCAGAAGCAAGTTTGTCAGAGAAGGTGACTAAACAACAGGTCAGTCAGGAAGATAATACTTCAGAACTAAATCTTACAGTAGGGTGGCAAGTTGAGGCCACAGAGGAAGAATATGGCATGGGAGATCTAGTTGATTTACCCATTTGCAGGGAAGAAGTGCAGTGGAGCAGGCTGCAAAAGGAGAGCCATCCCTGGGAGCAGCTGGACGAGATAATTGAGGAGATCAGAAGGCTGATGATCATATCAACATAAGAGGTCAGCAAAAGGAAGCTAAGCAGAGGAGAACCTACCATAGCAGTAGAGAAACATATGCAGCAACACCAACAAAGTGATGGAGCATATGGACAACTCCAGAGAATTGTTTGGGATCCAGGTGGATTTCAACAGCAGTGCTGGGAATCTCATGAGCAGGAGCTCATGATTTTCGCATCTGGGTATGATGCAGGAGAATCACTCCACGTCATCAAGTGCCAACCAACCAACACACCCAACACACATTCAATGGAGAGGAGAGGCACAACCCTCTCACTTTCAATTTTCAAATTTTCAAATTGTATTAAATGTTGTAAGGTCAAGGAGTCAAAAGGCATGCATGTGCGTAGGCTTAGGATAAAGGTTTCCTTAAATAGTTGTAAGGATGAGATCTAGATATGATTTAGACTAGACAACCATTCAATGTAACTGAATGTAAATTAATGAGAGTTGGTGAGAATGGAGGGAAGCGCTCGAGGAGCCCCCTTTTGTAAAAAAACATCTTCTTTTGTTCTCAGTAGAGTAGAGTAGAGTAGAGAAAAGAAGGTGGAGAAGAATAGAGAGAATAGAAGAGAGAGAAAAGAGAGGGAGCCGAGACTATGTTCCAGTCTGAGCTCGAACACATTGTAATTAGACATTGATGTTAATACAAAGAATTTTTTCCTACATATGTGTTTTCTATGTGTTTATGTGTCTTTTATGAATGTTGTGTGTTTATTCATGCTGTATATGTATGTTAGTTTGCATTTCCAGGTTACAGACATAAGTCGTTGTCTGTTGGGTTCTTTGATTCCAGGTCTGGTTCTTTGTGGCTTCATGCAAGTGGTTGCATGACAGAATGCTCCAGGTTCTGTAAGCCAGTGCATAGAGTACACTTCTGAATTCTACAGAATTTGGATAGAGCTGTGTCAGGAGGGTGCACCAGAGGAAGTCATTGACCTAGGGAGAAACCTCAAGGTTGTTGAATACCTTGGAGGTAAGACTGTGCAGAGGAAGGCACAGAGATAAAAGAATCACTGAGGGTTCTGTGGAAGCTCTCCCAGGAGGGAATTGATAAAGTGCATAGAGTGCACATAATAACTCTATTATGAGTTCAGAGGAAGGAGAAGTGTCAAGGAGGAAGACACTCATAGATTCGTTAAGTACTCTGTCAGTTCAGTAAGGAGTGCATGAAATAATACTGCGGTTTCTGCAAGCCAGTGCAAGGAGTGCACTTCTAAATTATGTATAATTTCAAACAAAGATGTTCCAGGAGGGCGCACCAGCTAAAGTCATTGACTCAAGGAGGAAGCCTCAAGGTTGTTGAACACCTTGAAGGAGAAACTGTGCAGAGGAGAACACAATGAGGAGAAGCAGAATTGTTGAGAATTCTATAAAGGCTCTGCTAGGAGGGCATTGAGAAAACGCATAGGATGCATTGAGGTGAACTCTCTTTTTGAGTTCAATGAGAAGACAGAGTCACTGAAGATTCTGGAGACCTCTGCCAGGAGGGCATTGAGCAGTTGCATAGAGTGCACAGAAGGACTCTTTTCAAGTTCTGTTGGAAAGAGAAGTGTCAAGGAGAGACACTCATAGAGTTACTGAATACTCTATTAAGCTCAACAAGGAGGGCTTGAACAGAAGGTTGTCAGGAGGACACCAGATTTCTCTTTGAGGACACAGAAGGGAGAGTCCCCTAGAGGCTCGAGTAAACAAATCTCAGGAAGGATAATGCCTTAGCGCACCCAGTAAAAACAAAGTGAGAGGAAAGTCAAGAAACCCTTTGAGGTTTCACATTCGACAAAGCTCAGGAGGGATAGAGTTCCTAGAAAACAGGCTATAGCCAAAGGAATTGAGCTCGTAGAGGGAGAAAAGGTCGAGGCCTTTGAAAACTTGAAAGTTTTCCAAGTCCAGAAGGAGGTGAGAAAGCTCGAGAGTGAGCTACAACAACTATTGGATCAACGATAGAAGGTTGGATCTGGACCGTCGAAGTTACGTCCAGACAACAGAAGGAGGGTGCCAAGTCAGTGGCCAAAATTCCTTGAGAAGCAGCGAGGGTCGTTGATTCCACTTGGGAGTGGAATTTTGGCATTTCAAAATTTCAGGGTTCGACATTCCAACAATTCCGATGACAAGGAGTCGGGGTACTTTGCATTAAAAACCCTGAAGTCGAGAAAAACGCGACGTGTCTTTGGAGTGGAATTTCAGCATTTCGGCATTTCGGGGTTTGGGAAGTAGAGGAGGCTGTGATTTTGGAGTCACTGCATCATGAACTCTTGGTTCACTAAATCCCAGAAATATCTAAGCCATTTCGAGAATTTGGGGATTCAGACACAGGGAGATCGAGAGTGAAGAGTCGTCGAAATTGTGAAAGGAGAATTTGCGAAACGACCAGGACCGTCCATCAAGGAGGACACATGGCGAGCGGTCAAGGTTTCGGGGAAATCTCCGAAAGGATGTGGGCCATCGATCTAGTGAGATCGTAGCCATTGGTTCAGGAGAGATATGGACCGTTGATCTCTCAACAAAGAGATTTTGGCATTTCGTGGACCGGGGATTCGAAAGACAGAGGACAGGGGGAACGCTTGCATTGCAATTCCCCAAATAGTGAAAGCTAGTAGTTCTTTGACATTAAGCCCTTTTAGGCATTCCATGAACCAGGAATTAGAGAGGCCAGCAGTCGGGAGACAAGGAGTACCGGATCGTGAAATTGTGGATCACGGAAACTTGAAAGCATTCTGAGGCAAAGGGAGAACCCAAAGTCATTAAGTCCTTTTTTTGGTGTTTCGACAATCAGGAGTTATAAGGGACAAGGAGCTTGGGATAGCTCACGTGAAGAAGTCCCGAAACCCCGAAGCACGAAAGGTGGGTTGGTTGAAAGACTCGCACCTGGTGCATGTTTGTGCAGGTGGGGTTTTCGTGGAAGGACTTATGGATCGGATTCGTGGGGCTCCAATGAGGGCCTGAAAGAACTAATTAAATTATATGGATTCAAATAAGATCGATCCTACGTGGATCTTGGCCCGAGGGTCAGGGGTCTGCATCAGAATGAGGGAGGTAATACAGGTCAATATTTCGATAAATTTCCTAGCCCTTGAAAGAGAGGCTTGCAAGATACAAAATCTTCAGTGGGTATTTGGGAAAAGTGTCCCTAGTTGTAGGGAAATTGTTATGATAAAGAGTAAGTCATTTTAGGAGAGAATGCAAGATTGTTTATCCCTAGAACATCCACTCACCCGATGATTTCCCCTGGTTTCAAGTCGAAAGCTTACAAGATGCAAGATCCTCATTTGGGCTTACTAGGGAAGAATGCTCTTATTCAGTTATTGAGTTGTTAAGTGCCTAAGGGATTCAGGTAGAACATTGGAAAAATTAATCCTAAAAGGACCCTTGTACAATCCAATTCAGAGTGATCATTTAACCCTGATGAAACCCATTTTCAAACCCTAATCAATGAGATTTTTTGATTTGGTGGGACGAGAATATCTTGATCATTGGTCAGAGATCTGAGCTAGGGGATAAATCCTATTGGAAGGAAAGGTCATCGGAAGAATTAGAATTGAGAGCTTAAAATGGATCTTTGATGGAAAATTCTTGAGTGATTGTGATCCTTCGATATATCAAAAGCCGAACCAATGAAATCTAGATCGTTGGTGCCTAGGTGTGAGATGTTAAGTCTGTAAAAAATTATACGGTTGGAGGAATGGAATATGGTCTGGGAGACGACTTTGATATAGGAAACCCGATGGAAATAGTATGAGAATAATAATTCCATAGATATATTCGAGAAGTTGTCAATTGTTGGGGAAAATTTGGAAAGCAGGGTTCTTAGAGGTTTCCAACAAAGATATTGTTGTGTTCTTGCAACACTGGCATATTGAACTTTATATAAGGGAAGGAGGTCTCACCCAATGTGTGACCATGTATTTTTTGTGATAAAGTGAATTAGGTAGGATGCATCATTATATATAATGCAACCCAATGCAAATCCATGCTCGAATGTGAAAATATTATATCGTTGAGAGTCTACACCAGTATATACACATTATGAACTATGATGCACAACATAAACATAAGATCATCCATTGAAAGACATGTGTAAATAATGACTGATTAACAAACATAGTATAGAAATAATTGCACAATGGAGAAATCATCGAATCACAGACATCATAGCCAAAGTTTTGGGGCCCAAAATAATTCCTTCTTTATTATCTTCATCTCAATACTGGTTTGTAGCAAGTACAATTCTCTTGCCTCAGTTTGAGTTGTAGAGACTATTCCCATATACACATTATAGAATCTAGCTTTTGCCCAAACAAAGAAATATCCTTTCCCCTTTATAATGGTTCTTAGAAGATAGACTTGATGATAGTCGTAACACCAGTAACAACGATACAACCCATGAAAAAAGTATTGTAATCCATAAGGACTAAAATATTAACATTGACTAAAGTAATGATAATGGCATATAAACTCTACAGGATGATAACGATGATAGAAAACCCTTTAACATTACATAGTTCCCAATTTGTATGGATTTCTTGGCCACTTATTGATTCCTCTATTATACTTTCTTGATTATGCTTCTACTACTTTAACACTTTCTCTTTGCATGGACTCGAAGGTTTTGGCCTTTTTCACTTACTCATCTATCTTGCAAATGATTTGTTTTCATTGTTGGCGTGCTTACAATTACCATTCTTCTCGATGTAGATACTTTAGGTTTCTTCTAGTCGTTTGTTGATTTGTTGCATTTTCAAGAAAAACTTTGACCTTTCTACAAAATTAGTTTCTCTTCAAAAATAAAGGGCCTAGCAGGCTCCGACCACAACCTTTGACTTGTCCTGAGTCAACCTATTGTCTTGTTCCCCTCACCTTATGAAAATGGAAGGCCCAAATCAAGTACAATGGTGACAACCCACATGTGAAATTCATCGTAATGCTTGACTCAGTCCATCCATTTCCTCACCAAAATTCGAACTACTGCAATAAATTCTGGAGTGACAGTCACATATGGCATCTACAACTTTGTAGCCAATAGAGTGACCCATTGTTTGTTAGCAATGTAGTGAAATTGTTGTATCTGAATGTATTCGTCTTGGACTATAGTCCTGAAGTGCCAAAGATCCATCTTCAAGGACCTTTCATATTCATCCATGGTATCCAACTTGTCATCCTAGGCCTATATTTCCGTAAATTTATCTTCTTTCTCAATATGATCAAGAATGGTTTTTCCTTCCACAATAATTTTGTTAATCCTAGTGCACAACTCTTTGATAGGATTACTACATTGGTCCAGTAAGACAACCTAATCCGTGACCATATCAAAGAGCCAATGACATTCCTCAGCCCTGGCATGAAGTAAGGATCTGACACTATCTACTTTTGCCATTTCCTGAGTAATCTGATGCATCATTTCTTTGGGATTCTCAATTTATTTTAATTTGATTTCAGATAACGCTTGTTGTAGGGTATTGGTCTTGGAAGCGAGTTGGGACCATGCACCATCAATGTGCTCAAATTGTTGTGGAGGCACAACCAGAGTGACATATTCATGAAACTCAGGTGTCATATATATAAAAGTAGGAAATACTTGGATGAGTTTTCCTGAGATGACCACAACTGAGGATTTGTCTTGCACACATAAGACATGCTCATATTTCGTAGCTGACAAAGCTTTAGTGAAATCCTCGTGCAATTTTTATGCATGTTGTGTGAGATCATCATTAACATGATCAACTATTGTGATCATGTTCTCTATTTGATCAGTCGACGCCCAGATTAGTTGGAAATATCTCATTTGTAAAAGACATGTCCAAAGGAAACCTTTAGGCAAGCAGTTGACCACTCATTATAGGACGTTTTGGAAAGCTAGGGGTGTTGACACCATATAGACTAGGGGAGGGAGCTATAGGGATGCGGGTGAGCTGGTCTTGTACCCCCTGTGAAAGTGTCACAACCACAATTGTTTGTTCCAAGAAGAGTTCTAGGATATCCCAACATTGTTGTGGGTCCTGTAACATATGTGCAATTTGGTCCTTAATTGATCTTGTGTTGTGCATAGATTGTTTATCATCATGGGTATCTAGTTCGTCTAGTTGACAATCTTGATCTATTAGAATGGGTATCCATGTCCCTGTCTCTGGCTATGAAGTGAAGGAAGTTTTTGGTTGTGCATTAAAGGGGACTTTGAGTTTTGGAACTTGTGGAGAAATGTATGGTAAGGTAATATTGGGGCCAATAATTGTAGTAGAGGGGGTAGTAGATTGTGGAAATATTGTTTCAGATTGGGTTTGATTAAGTGGAACCTGGACTTGTGACACTTGTTGAAAATTAGGCAACTTCGGGATGATGATGCTTATTGTAGTGGAAAAGGGGTTGGAAGTTTCATTCCCTGCAATATCAAGGTTTTTTTTGGAAGGGGATAATGGAGTGGTGAGTGCGGAATCAATGGACACACTAGGATGTAGAGTCATGAATTCTTGCATGATGGTGGTATATTTTAGTGGATTTAGGGGGTAGAAGAGAGATATGGGGTTGGGATGGTGTTGATGGGGGGTGGAATGGATGACATAGGCATGGAATCAATGATGATGGGGCCATACACATACTTGGATGTAGAGAAAGTACATTGCTTCTTCATAGGAAAAAAATAGACAAAACTTCACGTAATTGCTTACCCAAAATGGTAGTTGTCTAGAATTGAGGAAAAGGGAATAATAGAGTCCTTCCAGGTAGTAATTCCTCTTCATCCTGGTCTTTCCCTTCCTCTAATATGCAAGGTGTCCCATATTACTTTTTTCAACTGGTACTTGCATTAAGTGGTGACGTAGGAGCAGACCTTTCCGCAATAGAGGGAATCATGTAAGAGGTACCTAACCACTTCTTTCCCAAAATGAATCTTGTCCATGATGAGACCTGCTTGTCAAACAAACCCTCGTCAATATAAAATGGAAGGTGGGTCATATGGAACAGTGTCATATCAACTATGAGAGGTCTCATGAACATATGGTAGGGACTCATTTCAAACCAAATGTTATGTGTGTTCCTATTTAACAGTGTCTGTGGGATTCATGTCCTTTGTGTCACAGAAATGAGTTCACTATGCCACTACAAAAATGATACAATGTGAGTTGTGGAGTCTCGGTGAGTTGTGTGAATATTCCATGAGTAAAAAACTGTGGCAATTTTACTATCTCCAGAACGAGAGATGTCATGACCTGTCAGCGACTGCCACTTCCATATAGTGAAGGCTGTCGATAAGTAAACATAAATGAAGTACCCAAACTTTTCATGGGAATCTTCGCAATACTGCAATATTTCTGTAAGCATGTATTGGCACCAATTCATTGGTGCACTATTCTTGGTGAACTTCACTACTATGATTGTGTCTAGGGTAGCTCATTGTTTTTGTAATTTTTCATTTCTTTCCCAGAAATAAGATAATAGGACATGTAGACCTATTCATTGTTTATTTGGGAAATATGTGCTCCTCTACCTCCACGTTTGGTGTCATATTTATCATACAAGATAATTTCACCTTTTTCCAGTCATGATTATGAGATCCTTGGAAATCGTTTGTGACAGTGTGACCTTCCATGGGAAAAACAATAAGCTTATGAATATCCTCGACATGGATGAGATAATCTCGATCTAATGATAAGTTATTTTTGTGCATGTCGTTGATGAGGAATTTCGTGCACCAGATGGATTCACCTATAGTGCCAAATATTGGTAGGTTGTGAAGATTCATCAAGGTAGAATATTGTTATAGCAAGATTTGCCTCACCCTATGAAATCTTTCATAGAGGCCCTTTTTCCATTTCAAAATCCATACTTTTCATCCCTTTTTTCAAATCCCAGAGCTAAAAAATACAATTTTTTCACATGTATGCACATTGCCTACTATACAACATGTGTATACGCAGGATGCACCACTACAGACTGCGTACATCGATATTTGTGAAAAAAAAAATGAAAAAAGGTGTCGATTTTCCATGTCACGACATGAGATATATGATCCTTAGCCTTCCATATACTAGAAACGTTCTAAATCCACCCTTCAGTTCCATTTGAAGGATATAAATGGGCCAATTCTGAGCTATAGAAAAGAGGAGAAAGAATTCAAATTTGAGAGAAAAGTTACTATGGAGAAATTATTTACTTCATATTGATTCTGCATCCTTTTGTCCTTTACATCTGAACACAGTGTTTATCCCCCAAGCTCTTCCCTTATTGATTGATAACTTCATTGTCTCTCCTTTATGAGCTTGTCTTTGGTGGAGGATTGAAGTGGTGGAGGCTTAGATGGAAGGAACTTAGTTTCTCGATTCCGAACCATGCTGGCATAGAATTTTGTAACTGTTTCACTTTTGCTGATCATATATTAATAGAAATACTATTTTCACATCCAATTGATATCTTGCAAATATTTGAATTATTATTCCATGGGCGTATTTGTTATGTATGTTAATGGATTATACTATTGAATGTGATAAAATCCTATCTGATCACCATATGCTTGCTTTTCTTGGTTGTTGAGGACTAGTTGCAAGTATATTGCTTTGGGTCAAGTGCTGAATGGTGGACTTCATCGAACGTCTGGACGAGGTAGGATTTTTATCTTGTCTTTCTAGCATATTTGTTTATATAGAATACTTGAGAATAGAGTTGATTTCTGTAGTCATTTCCTTCTATTGTGGTTTACCCCAAGCCATAGAGAGATTTTCCTCGTAATAGAATTGGTGACCATACTGGGGAATTGAATCTTCTTGCTTGGGGTTTGGAGTGTTTTTCTCCTTAGATTTCTCTCGTTCCTATTGCATTTCTTGTCATATCATTTCTTCACAGCCTTTGTTCACTCTGGGTTTGATTTTTTCATCCTTCTCCCTTGCCCAACTTTGTTTTTGAAACATATACACTGGTTTTTTCTTAACAATCATGTATATATGTGTGTTGTCCTTCTTCATGCTGTGTACATACAGATTGTTTCCCTGGACAGTCGCGTACACCAACCCTTTTTTCTTGTTTGCTGGGTTTGGTGGTTGTTGGGTAGGTTTTTTTTTATTTCTGAGTCTTCTTGGGTCCCTGTAGTGACTATTAAGTGTCTGTGAGATGACAAGAAACCTATCTTTGGTTGAAATTTTGGGCGGAGTCTTTCTGATCATATTTTAATTTTGATTGTCCTTGTACATTGGGTTGGGTGTTTTTCTCCTTGGTATCCTACTTGAGTTGTCTGTTTCTATACACAATAGAGTTTTTATATATCAAGTTGTTGTTCAGTCCATGCATTTTCATTTTTCTTATATTGAAAATACAAAAATACTAAGCATTTTTCATTGCTTGGTATTTTGATATTTTGAGTCTTTGTCATTAGTTTAGTGCATATAAATAAAGATGGAATTTTTAATTCAAAATTGCAGAGTTGAAATTGGAAATTAAATTTGTTTAAGAAGCATATCATTCATTGAAAATTGAAGTTAGGACTTTTCATTGTCTTCATATTTACTTTACTTGTTGAGTCATAACATCATGAGTTTCACTACCATACCTCTTTGAGTAAGCATGGCCGCTAAAGTTAACGCTATAATTTAAAATTGATTAGTCATGATTTTATTTTCTAGGGTGAACAAACTAGCTTAGGATTTAGTGCCTTGGAATAGGATTTTGCAAGTAAAATTATCCAAGGATATTAAATCAACATATGTGTTTGACAAAGGGAGTGGAGAAATCCATTGTATAATCGGTAATATCAAGAGGCTCTGCTTACACTGGAGTTAATCATGAGGTTGCATGAGGTTGGTTGAAGGGATATCCCCCCGATACCTTCTTAGCATCAAAGATATTTCTAGGGATCTATTCGTATCTAGGGATCTTGCTAGTTCTCTTACCTCCATGAGAGGTCGTACTTTCAAGGTTTCAGGCTTTTTTACCCTGCCAATATGGTGGACCTGAATTACGACTACTTGCATGTGCATCGGTTATACATTGGTTGCTTAGTTTCTTGACTTAGGTGCAACATATGTTACTTGTAGGGGTTATTCTACAGGTACCCTGGGTCAAATAAGGGTCGAACAACACACAACCTTTATGGAGGATTACCTCTCCCAGGGGATCTGACTGACTTGTTGTTAAGCCCACGAGGACCCTTATAACTGATTATGTTACCTCCAATATTTAGCTGGGAGTCTCAAGCCCCTCTTGGGTGAGAAATACCTTCTTTAGGGAGGGAGGACCCTTTCAGCCACTTTACCCCATTTGTGTGCGTATTGGTCGCTTGATTTTTGGTGTTCTCTTTGATTACTAGTTGGCCCTAGGATTTATTTTTTTTATATTGAGTCATCGTGGAGTCGGAACAACGTCCCCTCCGGTCCCATCGCTTGTTACAATTACCACCATATTTTGAGTCTTTTCCTTATAAAAGGCATAGAGTTATTAGACGTGGTACACACACCTGCACTTTTCAAAATTTTGATTCTACAAGGATGAGTATTGAACTGAGTATTTAGGACATTGGTAGCCCTTGAAATCTCAAACCTACTATATTTAATGTCACCCCTTCGACTCTTGCAATCACAATGGTTGTAGTGTTGAAGGAAACTATCATTACTAATGCCTGTCCTATATTAAATTCTCAATGTCTTGCTTCAAAACCATTTGGGTCTTTTGGTCACTCACAAAGCTATAATGTTCAGTCCATCCCTATGTCCTCTAGTCCTTTTTCCTATGTTATGTTGAATTTTACTTCATAAATTTCAAATTCCATCCCACCTGCTGGCCCTAATGTAAGCATTGGAATTGGGGGCATTATACCTCCTTATACTGCATTTCCATTTGGTGGTTCTCAAATCCCTCAAACGACTTCTAATATGGGAGGCATTCCCTCTTTTAACCTCGGGTCTAACCCTCTTTCTTATAGGTGGAGCAACCAATCTGGAGGACAAGCCTCTTCTCAAGTTCCATCCTATACCCTTACCTCCTTAGTGGTGATTCCAACCAACACATTTGGCATGACGAATCCACCTCTATCCTCCATATTTACACCCAAAAGAGGTTAGTTTCACACCTTGGAAAAACCCCAACCTAGAGCCACTCCGACTGGGGTAAATGTTTACAACCCCCATCAAAACATTCCCATTGGAATGATGCCTAACCAAACTCTTGTGAATCATCCTACAATAGGGTCTTACAATTCCAGACAGGGCCATGGTGCTTACCAAAACCATAGATGGGTTATAGTTCCTCAAGCACAATCTTTCCAGGGAGATTGGGGCCAGATGTTGCAACCCCATCTCCCTTTTTTGGCCACGCTTAATCTTCCATACTTTTCTAAGTTGATGAAAGACCCTATGTTTCATGATCCTACATGCCCCCCAATCCCCACCAAGCTTCCTTTAGACATTCCAAAATTCAAAGGTAATAATGGTGAGGATACTGGTGATCACGTTACTACCTTTCACCGATGGTGCTCCTTGAATTCCCTTAATGACGATTCTATTCAGTTAAGATTATTTCAATGCACGCTCATTGGGGTCACTGTAAAATGGTATATCGAGTTAGCTAGGGGGGAATATGGGACCTTTAGTCAAATTCTGTTGGTATTCCTTAACCACTTCCAATTGTCGGTTCGTTACGATGTTGTCCTAGAACTTATATCGACTTTACGCCAGGAAACAACCACTCATATCTCGGATCATATCCAGGAGTGGCGTAGATGAAAGAGGTTGATTAAGACCTCCATACACCCAACCTTTCTTTTATAATGGTTCCTTAAGTTTTTGTAACCTCCTATATTGAAGGATGTTGCTACATCGTGGGTTACCATTGAGGAAGAAGCAATCTTCAAAGCCCAACAATTATATATTATATACACTCATTTTGGGATGTTATACCACATTCTTATGGATGCACTGAGGTCAACCTATGACCCTAGAAAAAAGCACGGACCTCATCCTGATGGAATTGTAAGCTCCGCCAATGTAAAATCCACAGACTCGATGACAAGCCATTTGAAGGAGTTGTCTCTAAACAAGTCCGTAGGAGGGCCAACTTTGTTTGTGTCTTCCAATCCCACTTAGTCGAAAGATGTACATTCTATGCAATCGTCGACCATCCCAAATGGTGACCAACAACCATGCGGGAATAAGAAGAAAGGATGTAATAATAATCATAAGGGTGGGAAAAATAATAATAAACCCAAAGACAATGGTAATAATGAGAAGATGAATAATAATGTTGGAGAGGTTTAGAAAGAAAGGTGTAAGGTGAAATTTCCCTGTAAGCTTTGTACATATTATCACCTTACTCATCTATGCCCCAAACTTACAGAAGCTGCATGACTATTATCTCTACCTCCCATCGTGATAACGAATCCTTTCCCACATAAACAACATAGGACCTAGAGATCCTCAAACGCCAAAAATGCATCCAGTGGAAGTCAAAACCGACCATCGAAAGACGGTGACCATTTGTGTATCAATATGGTCGATGCTAAAGTTCATGTAGCCACTCGATCTCGCAATTACAGTTCTTCATAGACGATACCTGGTCTATAATCTCCTCCTCCTCCTTTGGAGATGACTTTACAGAT
>SNQJ01S0008249.1:156490-181985 GCA_010110895.2 Picea sitchensis
TAGAAAAGTCAAGTTTTGAGTTAGAAACCATATAAAACATTGATTATGGACTTGTACATGGGTTGTTTCATTTACAGTCACATATAAGGCTGAGTACACATGCCCTGTATTTTACACAATCATGTATAAACTCATGTATACACGACCCGATCAATGGTAGCCCACGTATAGCAAATTACTCAATTTGTGCCCTAAATTACTCAAATTTTGAAACCTAATTTAAAAATATAATCCACTATAAAGGAAGAGGAGGGGAAGAGGAATTACTTGGTCCAGACGGTTTCTGATTTCATCTCTGGACGGTCCCACAATCACCAGTTGAAGATCATAGGTATTTTGGTGCACTTTTCACTATTTGGGTAAAAAGGCAAAATGACATAGTAATTTTTGGTTTTCTTACTATTTATAATAGTTTTTACCCACTTTTTATAGTTTTGAGTCATTTTTTCACCTTATGGACTAATACAAGAGTGGATTGAGTTGGTTTTTGTATTTTTCACCGGGGATTCTTGTGGATTTCAACATTATGTTGGTCGTTCATAATTAGGGGAAGGTATTTTCACTACCCAACATATAGGATAGGTATCCATTCCACCAAGCACTTTTACATTGTCCTATAACTTTCACTCATATGCCTTAGGTACAAACCCATATTTTGCGACACAAAACCTTCCATCTGCTATAAGATGTTTCATTATCAAATGGTAGAGACTTACCAAACATGGGTGCCCTAGTTAGATCCTCTGCTTCATTTGGTGTTGATGCAGAGACTTTTCCATAGGACCAAGAGTCCCTTATAGATAATACATGCCTTTATGATGAGCCTCATTTATCACTCATAAACATGCTACCTTATACCTAGAGGACTCCCAACAGAGTTTAGTTTAATCTCTTTTCCAACTCGTCTTCAAAAAGTGAAAAGATTGTCGAGTGAATTTGTCTCTTTCACACTCATAAATTGGATTTGAAAGGAGGTCTATTTGGTACAAGTTAATCCCTTTTTCACTCCAAGTAGACTAAATATCATGAAAAAAAGAACATTTTTTTGCATTAAGTTGTGATTGCATCTTATGCCCTTGATTGCAATATTGAGCCTATAGTCGGTTCTCTCTTTACGTTATAAATTTTTTGCCTTGACAGTTTTTCATGCTCAACCAAGAAGAGCCTCATTCATATCCTTCACAATTTGACACCGTATACCTAGGAGGGAACATTCCCCTGAGTGTCCATCTCCCACATGCATCTCCTTGCATTAAGCATAGGTATGTTCCACTACCAGAACTAGTTTTCCTTACTTGTGACACTTGTTTCCTGCTCTCTATCATAACATGCATTTGTCTATGAAAAAACAAAAAAAGATAGGCGAGAAGAAAGTATTATATTATATTGGAAGAAATCATGTCTCCTTTGAATAGATAAAAAATTATTGAGTATCTTTGTCATCATAATTTTAGGTTTAGCATGGACTTAGGAAGCTGAGCTCATTACAGAGAGTCTTTTGTATCGACTGGTTACTCTTTCGGTCCCTATGGAGAATTTCATTGATGCCTCCTTCATCTTATGGTTTCATCATTAAGTCTATGGTGTTGGAGTCTTCCATATGTATCATTCTCTTATTCAAGGGAACTCTATCAACCTGTGTTGACCATTCCTCAGAACTCTTGACTTTGCATGTCGACCATACCCTTAGTTTGTCTCATAATCACATGATATTGTATTCCTATCACGCACCCTGGTGCTACTTTCATCATTGGTAGGTAACCTTGAACACAACAGTCGACATTTCATCATTGGTTGTTGACTAGGTGGTTTCCCTTGTGTTCTATGGCAAGACATCTATTCACACATTGGGATTTGTGCAGTGTCTTGGATTCCATTAGCCTTATTGGTGGTTTCATATCCTTTGTTAGCATTTTTCCTCATTGGATTCTATTCATAGGGTCTTTTTCGTGTATCGCTTGCACTTGGCACACACAAAAGACTCACAAGATCATTGGTTTGTGAACATGTTCTTCGTCCGATTTCCTCCAAATCATGAAGTTCCTGCTTTGTACCTCATGCTAAATGATGAGAGATGCCTTAATACTCTCCTTTCAATAGGTCTCCTTCCATCAAATGCATCTCGTCTATTATGGAAGCAAGAACTAGAGTCTTATGAGTACCTTTAGGCTTGAATTCATTAGTGGCAGGTTCTCTCGCCATCAAAAATTGGTAATACATCAATGTATCCTCATCGATGGATGCTTCAAGTGTTTGAACCTGAATCCTTTATTCAAACGTGTAATAATTTACATGGTTCCTTGATGCCTACTTTCATTATTGGTAGGTTTCTCATGTTTGTTAAGGGTATACCTCAATAACCAGTAATCAAAAGATGTCTCATTGTGTTCGGCCTCAACTCCTTTATTCACATGATGTATACTTGTACCTTTGGTAGATTGTGTATAAGAATTGAAGACATCAGTATGTGGCCGCATCTTTCCTGAGTTGTTTCTTCCTTTACATTGGACCAATACCTATACAACTTCAGTGATCATGGGAGATTAGATTGTACTCCATTGTATACAGATATCTTCAAATTGATTTTGAGATTGGTTCTATTGGGCCTTGTTCATGACTATGCCAACCTTTGGCATGTAACAACATTTCTTTTTTCCTATTCATGGCCTCAGACATTTGTTTGGTATATTTTCACATGGATATGCAGTGTAATTCAAATTGGCATCCATGTATGAAAATTGTGTGCAGAATGTAACGAGCAAGTAGTTCTTCCAGCTGGTTCCCCATCACTCCACTTCTAGGTTTTTATAATGTATTTCAGCCATCGCAGATACTCCTTTGACCTCACACATTAGGTTATAGCAACATTTGCCTCACCGTATGCAATCTTGCACAAAGGGCCTTTTTACATTTCCCTATGCAAACCTTTCATCCCTTTTTGCAAATCCCAAAGCTAAAAAATACATTTTTTCCACATGTACGCATCTTGCCTACTATACAACATGTGTATACATAGGCTGCACCACTACATCCCGTGTACATTGAGATTTGCACACAAAAAATGAAAAATGGTGTCAGGATTCCATGTCACAATAGGAGATCTATGATCCTTATCCTTCCATATAATGGAAATGTTCCGAATAGGCCCTTCAGTTCCATTTGAAGGATAAATGGGCCAATTCCGAGCTATGGAAAAGAGGAGAAAGAATTCAACTTTGAGAGGAAAGTTACTCTGGAGAAATTATTTACTTCATATTGAGTCTACATCCCTTTGTCATTTAAGTCTGAACACAATGTTCATCCCCCAAGCTCTTCCCTTATTGATTCATAACTTCATTGTCTCTCTTTTATGATCTTTCCTTTGGTGGAGGATTGAAGTGGTGGAGGCCCGGCTAGAAGGAACTTATTTGCTCGGTTTCGAACCATTTCGACACGGAAGTATGTAACTTTTTCACTTCTATTGATCATACATTAATAGAAATACTCTTTTCTCGTCCAATTGTTATCTTGAAAATATTTGAATTATTATTCCATGAGCGTATTTGTTATGTATGTTAATGGATTATGTTATTGAATGTGCTAACATCATATATTATCACCATATTCTTTATTTTCTTGGTTGTTAAGGACTAGTTGTCGGTATATTGCTTTGGGTCAAGTGCTCAACGATGGACTTGATCGAACGTCTGGATGAGGTAGGCCTTTTATCTTGTCTTGCAATCATATTTTTTTGTATAGCATACTTGAGAATAGAGTTGATTTCTGCAGTCATTTCCATCTGTTGTGGTTTACCACTAGCCATAGAGAGATTTTCCTCGTAACAAATATCACAATGGAATGTACTCCAGTTTCCACTACCACTGAAAATCTCCATACATAAATGTTTCACAATCCATAATGGAACAAATAACCATTTTTGGGAAGAGGGAAGCATTGGTAAAATCAAGGTCGACCAGTCAATTTTGTTTGACTTTTCCATGAAGATTGCTCTGAATGGTAATGCACAGATTGATAAATTATTTTGGAATAACCGGTTTGGGAAAGTCTCCCCGACCAACAGTTTGAACCATATTAAGAGACTGGTGAAAATAAAACTGGTGGAAAAAGGTGTGTTCTCACGAACTTCTCAAGGGGACTCTAGGACTGAATATACACAAGACTCTATTAGAACATGATACCGGTGAGAATTCAAGAAAAGGAAGTTTTACAGGTAACACTGGGAGGTAATGAAATTGTGAACCATTAAGAGAGACACCATGGTGGTAATTCAACATTAATGTCAGACGGGATGAGCAGATGTGGAAAAATCTATGAAACTATTTGTGTAGTGATGAGCATGGTTACCGAGCAGAGTGTGATAAGAAAGATTACCTGAAATATTTAAAGAACCCACTAGAGGTTAACCAAGAATATAATGAAAGTTGTTGGGACTTAAATGAGTTGAACGATAAATTGAAAGGAGAATGAAGAAAAGTACTAATGACATTTAACAGATGGAGTGACAGTTACAGGGCACAAATTTCAAATGTAGAAGTGACTAAATATGGGAGGATTTGATTTATACCTCCCCAGCCACAAAGGGGATATGTGGTATGAACAAATTAAAAATGACAAATATACTCTTCGATAAGTGACAGGTGGATATGCAACTGATTTATTGATGGAAACAAAATATAACAACTAAATAATTATCCTACCTACTGTATGCACTCCCACGTACATGAGCATATGAAATTGTACATACCAAGAAGGAATGTAAGGCTTCAGGTGTGTGCCAATCATCCATCCAGTATGAAGAAAACCATTGTGTTGCATGAGTCTAACTACTCTTGATTCCTAATTTCCACAACTATGAAGGGACCAAGCCAATGAATTTGTAGCTTCTAGAGATATTTCTAATACTTACTTTCATATAATAGAAATTGGTTACCTTGCGCGAACAACTTAGTTTTGAAATACCTATCATGCCAAGATTTTTTCCATCATCTTTATTCTCTATATTGAAAATCCACTAAGAATATAGCTTCCTCAAGTTTCGTTATCTCCTCAACTTGTGCTTCGATGGAGTCTTCATCCATCATCTTAGTAGCTTGTGCAATGAATAGACTTGTAGTTATAAACTCACCTGGGACCAACGTTTCTCTTTCATATACAAAAATAAATGAGGTATACTTATTTCATATCGTTTTCATAGTCCCGTAAGTTCATGGAACAAAAGTAACTATCTCATCCCATTATCCCAGTATGTGAACTATACTCTAGTCAACCTAGTCTCCAATATCTTGTTGAATGCTTCGATTGTCACATTAGATTGGGGACGGTATGGACTGCACTTACGATCCTGGATAAAAAAATTTCTTGTGAGGGTTGTGGTATTCTCACTAATAAAGTGGGTTCCTTGATCACTAGTCAATATACGAGGACAACCAAACCTGGTAATTATAGTGTCAAAAGTAAATTGTGTTGTTGTGTATGTAGAGAAATCTTGAATAGGTTCTACTTCATGCCATCTGGTCAAGTAATCAGTTCCAATAATTATGTATCTTTCCTTGGATTTCTTTGTAGGGGGATTGATCAAACCGCTAAAATCCACAACCCAATTTTCAAAGGCTTGAAATGCTCGGACATGGTGTAAAGGTAAATCATCATGACGAGATGGATTACCAACTCCTTGGAAAAAATCATAAGACCAAGAATTTTCCTTAGCATCTTTAAACATTGTGGGCCACCATACTCCTACTTGTAATATCTTCCAGGAAGTTTCCTTACTGTAGACGTGTCCTCCCGCAACTCCACTGTGACATTCCCATAAAATACCATTCCTTTCATGGTAGATCACACAACATTTGAATATATTATCCAATCATGATTTGTAAAATTGACCCACAATTAGTTGATAATTTATTTCATGAACCAATAGGTGCCTCCTTTGAGTTACGGAATAGTCCTGCGTCAGAGTACCAAGGTTTACAAATAATGACATGTTCGATAGGTAATATAGAACAACCTCAATGTAGAGAAGATATGCATCTAGGATTTGATCCTCTGAAGCTCTGCCACTTTCTCCTAACTCTAGTTTAGACAAATGATCTGGCACCACATTTAATTTGCTAGGCTTGATAATGGCCTAAAAAATATATTGAAATAACAATAACCATATGCAAATTATACCTTATAACACAAGTTTTTAAACCAGATACTTCAAAGAAGAGTGATCAACAAAAAATTTAAAATAACCACCTAAAAAATAATGTCTAAACTTTTGTAAAGCATAAACCATTGCCAAACATTCCATTTCATTTGTAGTGTAGTTGTGCTAAGCTTGGGAAATATTTCTGATGGAAAAGTATATAGGATGATCTAGATTTCCTTCCCCTAGTTTCACCAGAATAACACCTAACATCATTGCATAGGTATCAATATGCACACAAACAATTTTCCAGTTCGGATAAGTTAAAATAGGTGCAGTGCTCAGATTTTACTTTAGTAAGTCAAATTCTTTATTGTAGCCCCGCGTCAAATGAAACCCTTCATACTTCTTTAGTAGTTGTTGAAAAGGTGATTTTATACTTGTGTAAATCCTAATAAACCTTTGATAATATAAAGTATGGCCCAAAGTAGTGTGCAACTGTTTGATAGTACAGTTTGAGAATTACTCCAAGTTTTAGAAGATCTACAAGCACTCCTTCTCTACAAACTATATGTATGAGAAGATTCCCAAATGGTACACAAAAAATACACTTTCTCAAATTAAGGGAAATGTGTAGTTGTCTGTAGAAATCCAACATCTATTGTAATAGCCTGATGTGCTCCTTGAGTAAGTTGTACGCATTCCAATCATCCATGTATACCTCGAGAAACTTATGAATGAATTCTTAGAATGTTGCAATGACTATCATATAGAACACCATTGGGGAATTCTTGACCGAAAAGGAATAATTTTATAGGAAAATGATCCCCACTCGGTAGTATATGTAGTATTTTTCTTTTCTTCTTTCATAATTATAACCTAGTGGTATCAAGAAAAACCATCTATAAAGGAATACGCTTCACTTCCCACTACCTGATACAGGAAGTCATCAGTAAAAGGGGTAGGAAAGGGGCCATGTACATAGGGAGGGTTCAGGCTCCTGTAATCCACACAAAATCATATATCCTTTGTACCTTTATTTCTCTATATGATGATAGGCCTAATCCATTAAGACTTATCTTTAGGGAAAATCAACCAACCTACTAGCATCCTATCAATCTCCTTATTCACTTTCTCTTTGAATCTAGGGTTCAGATGATATGGCCTGTGTTTGACTAGTTTTGAGTCAGGATTTAATCTATCGTCATGTCCCCTAAATCTCCATTAATACCTTTTAGTTACGAAAATAGTTTAGGGAATATATCCTCATATTCCCATAATAGAGATTGTATCTCTGTCATGATCTATTCATCTCTAATGATCCCTTATGGAATCTAGATTAGGTTTTTTGTCACTCCATATGTTCATTTTTCACAACTTCAAGGATTTAGAATAATAATTGTTAACATCATCTAACTTAGTGTCATTAACAACCCTACTTCCTTCAGATTCTTTAAATGTCAAATGCCTAAGGTCATCTAGGCCTTCAGGGTATCCTGGGACTTCTTGAAATTTACTACAACCCAATGATATTTATTCTTGGTATGGGTAAAGGATATGATGAAGTAGGTATTCATGTTCAATATATACTATGGGAATATGTAGAGATTTACCTTCATTCGTAAATAACATTTTATTAATATGTTTCAAAGCTAAGGTGATTTCATAAGACTTACCCGAGAATGAGAAGTCTTGCCAAAACTCGTTTTGAAGTACTTCCCCAAAAGTGGTTTTTTGTCGAGCCCCCTCATGCACATACCTATCGTTTGGAATTTATCCCAAAGAATGAATAAAATAATGCACCCTAAATGGGGAAGGCAATTTTGTAACTTCCCATGTATGAATACAATGCAGAACATGCTCCTTTGGATTAGAATACCCATCGTATGCCTCCAAAGTTGAGGTTTGATTGTTTGCTCTCTAATCCTTACTCGGTTGATTGACCTATAATGGAGAAATAAAACGATATTGAATGGCATGCTTTAATTCATCCCAGGAATACAAAGTACCTTTATGAGTGGCCCACCACCTAGCTGAAGATAATTTTAATGCAATATCAAGTACTGGGATTCTTTTCTCTAGCACAACCTTATCTTCTAGATCCACGAGAAATCTACCCAAATATGAAGTTCCATCATACAAAGGGTTTTCTCTAATATCTTATCCTTTCCACCTGATTGATTTGATAGTTGCACAACGTCTTTAAAAGATTCCATATCTTCCCTCTCGCTAGTTGTCAAAAGTTAGTTTTGAATCTTCACCTGTATATTGAATACTCCACTAGCGTATTGATGTATCGGGAATAACATGAATGTAATCTAGTTTATTCCCTATATTCAAAATGTAGAGTTGATCCAAGGAATCTTATTCCATATTCTCATTGCCTCGATCTGTATATCAAGGAGCTTGGTAATGTTCTAAAGGTTGGGTTACTTTCATACCATCCACTTCAAACCTCATAATTTCCTTCTTAATATATATAACAACATAAATATCATATGCGCAGTCAATACCCAATAGGGATAGGTACATATCCTTCTCCCCCATTATTTCTATGACTTCGAAGTCTGCTACTATTTTATTGCCAACTAATCCTACTTCAACATTTTGCAATTGCCCAATAGGGTAGATACATTATTGATTGTCCATGAACAACTTAATATCCAAAGAAACGAGTGTGGGATTACCCATAGCTTCCCAAGTATTCTTTGGAAGTATGTTGACATCACGCACCAAGTATAACATAACATCGTTGATCTCATAGTTGTCGATATGGGAATTTAGTGTTAATTCTCTTTAGATTTCTGTTTCCTCCTCTATAGTCTACATATATGTCTCTCCATAAGATTAGAAACAATCATCTCCTATGGGCTCCCTTCAGCCTCTAAATTCCCCTTAAACGTGTTCCACAACTTACTAGTGAGTTGTTCATTATCCAAAATATCAAAAAAATATATTTTTTGATTTCGCTGGAAGGTACTTCAGAACCAACATGTTTTCTGCAACTCTTGGTTGAAACTCAACACTTGGCTCTGTATCTTCCGATATGGTAGTTTTAGACATCTATAAAAAAAAATTCTATGGAATTATGGAAGAACTCATTTTTCCTTAGGGGATCATACCTAACATCCACAAGTATCACTTTTTGAATCTTACTTTGATTGGGATTGTCAATATCAGTACCAGTAATTGTTCCTCCTTGAGTAATGATTTTAAGATTGAGATTCTTTTCTTCAATGATAGGTCAAGGCTTATAAATTATTAAATTTTCACACTTTTTTCTTGCATGATATTCCCATTTTGCAATCAATTACAGATAGTCCTAAGTGGCATGACTGTTGTTTCTACAATGTGCACACCATGGTATTCTCAGTGGTGGGAAATATCTTGCGAGATGCCCTTGCTCACTGTAATTGTAATAATGAGATAGTCCTCTCTTGCCATTCCATCCACCTCAGGATCCTCCCCCACCTCTATCGCATCCTCCTACAAACCGTTGAGGAACATCTTCGACCCACTCTTTCCTTCTTGATGATTTTGGAAATCATGGTACTACACAAGGCCATGAAATGGCATTGTAGTGACAACTTATGCGACCCCTTCTGTCATTCATACTGGTTGAGGTTCCATCAAGTGTGGAGGAAGTATTGTGCCCCTAAATATAGGGAATTTTATCATTGTATGACCCTCGGTCTAGTATCTAGTACACCATACCTGTAGTTGAACTACTATAGGGAGGGTCAATTCTTGAATCTTTCTGGTCAATGTAGAAATATGGATTTGTAGCTACACAATATTAGTGTCTTTAGTCGGTCTCATAACCTGCAAGATTCCGAGATAGCCAACCATTTCTTCAATTTTCATCACTTGTTCTAAGGCTTCCATTAATGTAGCTATCCTCTACCGGGTTAACTATATCTGGGTCAAAATTAAGAGACCCTTTATTAACCATTCTTGTTGGTGATATGGATTGATGGGGTTTGCCAATTTTCCTATCACATACTTAAATCTTTGGTTATACTCCCAAGTAGACTCACCATCTCTTTGTTTGATATCCTGCAAATCAAAGAGAGCCTGTTGTTCTAACTATGGTAACTGAAATTTTGGTATGAAACATTGTTTGACCTTAGGAAGAGTGAAAGGATGTCCTTGAGGATTCCCTAGTACAACAGATTCCATATACCATTTTAAAGAATTACCTCTCATGGTTGTCTGAAACTCAACTAGTTTGTTAGCATATAGATTTCCACAAGACCTCCAGATGGCCTCACAAATAAACCAATGTTGTTCCACATCCTTATCCCCTTTACGCCAGAATTCTGGGTATCAGGTGAGGGATCATGTATGTTGAGTTGTCATCAAATAATTTGGGGATACTATCAAAATAAACCCTAAAGGTTCTGGTTGTGAAATAACTAAAAAAATTGTCACAATGTTACTACTACTACTACTTGAACTTACTGGACTAGAAGGCTTAGATGCAATAGAACCTACATAAATATTAATTGTAGAGATTACCAAATTTACAGATGGAACTGAGGGAGTAATAAAATTGGGGTTGGGTCCTTCATTGATAGAATGGGGTTATTTAATCTAGGGGATGGTGTGATCTTGCAATATTCCTTATACTTCATTTTGCAGTCCTATAAAATTTGGCTATGAGATATGTTTCTCTTGTAAATCCTTCTATGGTATTGGTTGAGCCACATGCTTCAAAGGTGGCACCTATTCTCCCTCATTTGTCCGTTTCTCCTAAGTTTCTTTTCTCTTGTTTGCTTCCTTCATAAGCTTCTCTACTCTTACCAAATATTTCCTTCAACCATCAGTTGGAAAGCCTTTTGTGTCTCTGCAACTGTCGCAACCTCTATAATTCATTCTTCCAACTACCATCACAATTCGTCTCCTTCCATGATGGATCATATCTCTTCATCACCTTTCTCATATGAGTCTTCCACCTCTTTTCAACAGTCTCAACCATGCTCAAATCTCATTCATTTCCTACACTTTTCTCTCATCAACCCCCTATCACCCGTAACTCCTTCTTTATTGGTTGATGACCTTTCCTCAAACCACCTCCCTCCCAAGCACATGATTTTACGTTGTCATCTCCATTGGAACATGAAACATCCCCTTTTCCACAAGAAAATTTTAAATCCAAAGGGGATTTCCCACAACAGTATTCCTTGGGCCCCTACTTTTAATATGACATCATCTTTTGAAAAATAATGGTGGTTCTCAGCAGAAAATTAAATGAAATATCCTCCCAATGGGGTATGTACCCTTAAATCAACAACTCTAGACATAATATTATCTAACTAGTGAAGAGCTGCTAAACACCCAACAGTCTAATTATAGATTCTCTTGACTCAATCTTTGAATTCTTGTGCTTCTTGTAGTTGTTTGAACCACTAAAATACCTCTTCTATGAATCAAATCTAGAAGATATTGTATTGGTCTATTGCTTCCTCTCAGTAAAAGAAAACGGTCTTCACAACCCTCAAAATTTTATGCCATAACTCAACTTCTTGTAGAATAAATTCATCACACATTCTTTCCCACAAATTATCAATGTCAAACTTAAATATGTGATGTGACATACTTTAAAAGATCACTTGAAATCTTCATGTCCCAACAATGAAACCATTTTTTGGCACAAACTTGGATATCAAGGTTCTCAGAGGTTGCTGACAAAGATACCACTACATTTTAGTAGTGATGGTATATTTAACCTTTCACAAGGGAAGGAGGTCTCACCCAAAGCATGACTGAGACTTGTGTCTGATAAAGTGAGTTACATGGATAATTTTAATGATGGAAATTTATTTTAGAATGTAGAAACATTGGTGAATCTTATTAGATCTAAATATCCCAGCTATAAAATGTTTGGTGCTATTTTTGCAAAAATATTCAAATTTCTAATAATTTTTTGGTGATTTTTAAGGTAAAATAATTTTATCCTATAGAATTTTGGCAAATAATTTTTAGAATGGAGAATATTTTTTTGGGAAAAAACATGGAAAATTATCCCATGGGAGAAATTTAACACCTAAAATTATCCCTAGTGAGTTAGCAAGGACACATCATCAGATATAACACAACCCAATGCAGATCCATGCTCGAATGTGAAAAGATTATATCATCGAGAGTCTACACGAGTATATACATCCTATGAACTATGTTGTGTAGTGTAAATATAATCTCATACATAGTGACTGATTAACAAACATAGTTCATAAATAATTTCACAATGGAGAAATCACTGGATCAAACAAATCATAACCAATGTTTTAGGGCCCAAAATAATTTCATTCTTTATTATCTTTATCTCAATAGTGTTTTGTAGTTAGAACAGTTCTCCTGCCTTGATTTTCATTGCAGAGAATATTCCCATATACCCATTACAAACTCTAGCTTCTGAGTAAACAAAGAAATATCCTAGCCCCTTTATGACGATTCTTGGAAGATAGACTCAATGATAGTTGTAATACCAGTAAAAGTTGTGATAGAACTCATGAAAAAAGTACTAGAAGATGTAATGACTAGAATAATAACAATGACCATAGTAACAATAATGAAAAAATAACTCTAAAGTATGATAATGACGATAGCCAACCCTTTCCCATTACATAATTCCTAATTTGAATGGTTTTCTTGGCCACTTCTTGATTCTTCTATTATCCTTTCTTGATTTATCTTCCCCTACTTTCTCGATTTCTATTTGAATGTGTTTGAAGTCTTTTTCCCTTTCTTCTTACTCATCCTTCTTGAATATGATCTATTTTAACTATTGTCGTTCTTCTAGTTATCATTCTTCTCATCGTAGCTACTTAAGTTGCTTCCAGTTGTCTACTGTGGTGTTTCATTTTCCTGCAAAACTTTGAACTTTCCTAAAAGGCAGATTCTATTAAAAAATAGAGCGCGCAACACCAATAGTATTCCAACCATTGGATATATAATTACTTTTTAGGAGGAGGAATTCCTAGATGCTTGTTAACTATCGTGAAGTTTTAACATCTTCATGGAATCCTGACCATTATTTGGGATGAATTGAGAACTGTTAGATCCATAAAATTAGTATCATCGTAGAGAGATGATAAATAATCCATGTAATCATTTGAAATGGGAGCATCCTAATGGCAGAGGATGGGTGGCAGATATAACCTCAGTAATTGATTCTTTGAGAGTCCCACCTATTCACATAAGAATGGGTGATAGAGGAGGTGTTAGTTGTTGAGCATTTTGAGGTATCAATTTAATCGAGACCATATATTTCTTTAGTTGAGGACTATTGATACATGTAGCATAGACCAAGTATTTCTACATAGGCTTGGTGTCTAATATGGAAAATACATCCAAATCCTTTTGTTCATGAATTTACTTTGATTAAATGAATTATTAAAGTAAATTGTTTTTGTTAATTAATTATTGAATTAATTGAGATATTTAAGGAAATGTTAAAAGTAATTAGCTTGTAATATTAATCTCAAGTGAGGTGAGAAGTAATCTCAACCGTCAATCACTTTGGAGATTAGGGTTAGGTTATAACTCAAGATTATAAAAGTAAGGATAGGGTGAAGGACAAAGATAGTTGACAGAACTTGTGTTGACAAAGTTGACACAAAGAGCTTTGGATCACGAAGGACTATGATTCAAGGAGATATTTGATACGTAGAGAAGGAATTCCATCTAAAGATCAAATTATTGAGAATAGATAAAAGAGGTTAGCACAAGTGGGTGCTAGGTAGGCAAAGCCATGGAAAAGTTTCATGTCGTACGTATCTTGTCATACAAGATTTACATACATCTATGTTGGCGCTAGTGGATATAAGCACATATATACGACAACACAATGGGGACAGGTGCATACATATCAATAAGCATGCAGTTCTGGGTCGTACAACAAACCAAACTTTTCTAGGTTTTTTTAATGTTGTATTTCTCTCAGTGGGCCATTATCCCTATTACGGAAGCCTTGATTTAAGCATAATAAAATCATTCTCAGCACTGGTTTTCCCTCTGGGGTTTTTATCTACCCAAAAATATTGGTGTTTATGTGTGAATGATTTGATTTCTTGTTTTTGTTCCCATTTCATGTTTAAAGTTGAATAGTTCAGTAGTGTATTTTTGTTTTGTTATCTACTAATATGATTTCCTATAAGGAAATCACTACATAACAAGATACCTAGGTTTTGGGGTAAGGGGATTTTAACATGGTACCAGAGAAGGTTCGTTGAAGGGAATCCAAATCACATATTGATAGCAGATCCATAACTAGAAGGAATATATTGAAGGAAATTTTTCACGAGAACAGTCATACTAAGGCAGAACTAGGTTTTTGCAGGTTTACGAAGATGTACTTGGGGTTAAATATGGGATAAGAACGTACATACGCCGGTCTCCTTGGACACAGGAGTGTGTATGCGGGTAATATTAAGAACATGTTCATACATACATGGGGGTTTAATTGACAGTGGAACATACATGTTTAACCAGGTTCCTACAGGGGCAGTTTCACCCAGAAGGTTATTTTCCAAGGTAGTTTATCATGTCTTAGGGATGCAATTAAAACCTTTGAGAGTTGAAGACAAATTGGATGGAGAATACAACTTCCTCTCTTGTAAAGAGAGAGTAACTTTGGCATTGAATAAGTATGACATTTGGTATTTTGTTGAAAAATTACTTACTCCACCAATAGATTCGACAACTTTGGAAGCTGACAATAAGAAGGAGATAAAAGTAGAAAGGATCCTCTTGGATTTGGTCAAGGATAATCTAGTTCCTCACTTTTCCAAGAAGAATACATCCAAAGAGATGTTTGATGCCTTGGTAAGTTTATTCTAGAGTAAGAACATGAATAGGAAGATGATATTAAGGAATAAAATTAGTTCGATGCATATGTATATAGGGGAGACAATAGAGGACATAAAACTTGTGAATGTGGAATTTCATGGTCTTCCAAAGTCATGGGAACCATTTGTCAAAGGCTTTTTTCTTGGAAAAATCTCTCATATTGGAAGATACTTTGGGATGATTGCATCCATGAAGAGACTGAAGAGGAGCCTAAGAGAAACAAGAAGAGAGGCAGTGAGGAGAAATTGGCTCTTATCAGTAAGACGAAGAAGGGAAAAGGAAAGAGTTCTAGCAAGAAGGGTAATAGTGATGGAAGATAATTATGGCTAGGGAAGAAGAAGGACTTGAGTAAAATCAAGTGTTTTTCATGTCACAGGAATGGATATTATCCATGTTAGTGTATGAAGTAGAATAAGGGTAAAGTAACTACGTAGACAACAACATCAACAGAGACACAACTTGATGAGTTTGTAGAAAATTTTGAGAACGGTTATTCGCTAGTTTCTTTCCTTTCTACAATCACAACTATGAGGAGTTGTTGGTTTTTGGATAGTGGTGCATCTTGTCATATGACATAAACATGGGATTTATTAAGAAATTTGATGGAGAAAGACTCAAATTTTCATCTATAGCTTGGTGATGATGCCAAGTATGTAGTGAAGGGAGAGGGAATAGTTATGTTCAAGATCGAGTTAGGAGTTTCGTTATATTCCTAGGATGTACTTTTCATACAAGGTTTTAAGAAGAATTTGCTTTCAGTATCAATTATGGAGGAAAGAGGTTTTCTCATTACTTTTTAGAGAGGGAAAGTACTCATATGCCCATGGAAAGCTAGTTTGGACAGTGCAGTTGTCATTTCTGTTAGAGAATGGAATTTATATAGGTTGCAAGGAAATCCCATTCAGGATTTGGTACATGACAGTGAAAACCTGTGTAAGTTGTGGAATAGGAGGTCGGGACAACTACACTATAGGGATTTTCAAATTCTGAGGGGAATTGTTGCAAGTCTTCCAGATTTGAGTATTGTGTAGGAGGGAGTGTGCAGAGGGTGTACACTTGGAAATAATGTCAATGATACTTTTCCAGGAAGTGGGAGTAGGTCTAAGGGGATCTTCGATCTTATCCATTCATATGTGAGTGGTGTTGTCACTAGCAGTCACACCTAGACTGTTGTAGGTGTAATCCTAATACCTATAAAAAAACTTGTAGGTTTATAAAAAGGTAAGGTTTTGTAATATCAAGTGTCACAAATTGATGAGAAACTCAATTCCAGATATCAGCACAAAATCTCCACACAACATACTCCAACAAGCAAGGCTTGAACAATCTTAGATCAATTTTTGAATATCAGTGAAAGATGGAATACTGAAGGAGAAGAATGAAATACATGAACTAGGTTACATCGGGAACTTTGGCACACACACATTGGAATTATTACTAATAGGAAATTCCTGGTCAATAAGAAAACATGCTATTGAAATACTTTCATTAGCAAATTTATAATAAATCAGTCATTGCATATCATGAACACAAGTGCTAAAGATAAATCTTTCATCAATAGATAATACCAAAGAAAGAAAAGAATAATAGCAGGAAAGAGTATAAAAGGAGTTGATATTCAATTACTCAAGAGTCTTAAGTATGTACATACATAGTGTGGGAACTTTTTATAGTCTCCAGCCAAAATATAAAACTTCACATCCAACCATTCCAATACCTTCATTGAGTTACATTACACATTTAATAGTAAATTATCTTCAAAATTTCCGTATGACTCGTTACTTAGCTCTAGCATAGGATTTTGTGCCCTGGAGAGATGTGGCAATAGAAAAAAAAAACAGAAATTTAATAAACTACTATATTCCAAGAAGTTGTTGGTGATGATAAATGCAACTATAGGTAGCTCATGTTTGGAGATATAGTGGAGTTGGATGCTAGGTACAAGTGTACCTTGATGTCTAACTTCCTCCTAGTGAACCATTCGAACGTCCTCTGACAACTAGAAACTCTCCCATAACTCATATTTATTAGACTGTTAGAGTTCACAATGCATCCATAAGATTCAATGCAAACTTTCTTGTATGTGATGTTCTCTATTTTTCTCCTAAACAACGAACTGGGTCATGCTGAGTTTTGGTCAGAAAGTCAATGACATTATGATTCTTCTCCACAAAAGATTTTAGAAAAACTCAGTTCGTATTTTAAATGATACGACGAAAATATGATTTTGCAGCGTACTAATTTCCTGCAAACTGTTTCAATTTTAGTAGGTTCACAGCGCCTCTGCAAGATTCGATGCGAAATTTCCTGTACATTACAATTCGATCTCTTCTTACAACTTGAAAACATATCTTCCTCTTGTACACATGTTTTACCTATCTATTTAGGGGCACTGATCTCTTACCATGTTTTTTTTCTTTCCAATGGCTTCATCACATATATCTATGTTTTCCTTCAGTTTAATTATAGCTTGTAGATTTTCCTTTTTCATTTTTTTATTCTCATCTTTTATCTCTTTATTTGCTTTATGAGCCTTTTGAAGGTGGGATTTCTATCTTTAGAAGGAGAATTTAGTTCAATAATTTCTACAAGATCTTTAAGAGTTTTGTCTTTGGATTTTTGTTGAGATGGTGATTCAGATGCATCTTCTTCCATGACAAGTCAAATAAGAGTACAAACCTCTCTAACGAGTGTTTCCAATAAACATTGTGTTGAAATCTAATGATTCTAGGGTTTTGTTGCAACTATGGTCTACACTAGATTGATTTTGCAGAGACTAAAATGTAAGTTGAATCTAGAATCTTGTATGAAATGATGATGACAAGGCTGAATATAGACTCAAATAACAAGATTTTGAAGCAACTGGAAAGAGAGAGAGTTCACAACGCTAATTTGGTTTGCAGCAGATGGGTTTGTAGAGAAAGAATTTTCAATTTCAGAGATAAAATATGAGTTGATATTTTGAGTGGAAAGATGACAACTAAACCTTGAGTGAAGGCAAGGTTACAAGAGATTTTATTCAAGTCATCATGCTTAGGGTTTCAAATCATTTGTAAAACAGGGATTTTGCAGTGCTTAACCAGTTTGCAACATATAGACAGTTTCAACGACAGGTAGTTTGCAGCGGGGAACAATCTGCAGCAGAATCTTTGTAAATTTCAATAGCATGAAACGATTGAACCTTCCTTTTGAGCTCTACCTTTTTGATGATTACAAGGCGCTGTAAACAAGAATCCACCAAGTTCCACATTCCCAAAATCATAATCATGTATGATTTAGTGCATGAGGTATTTTGAATTGCTTTGAACTTCTAGGGGAGTCTACAACGAATCATATTTGAAAGGTGACATGACACTTAGATGGTTAAGTGGATCCTTAAAAACTTTTATAAACCCTTTTTGGAAAAAATACTTGATGGTGACCTTCAATTTATGCAAACATGACCAATAATTTTCCTTTTTACAAATGATGAAAACCACCATCATGACATCAAGACTTTCTAATCATACTATGATCAAGTCACAAGTTTTAAACCAATGAATTATAAGAAAGACATAACACATGACTCACAAGGACCAAAAGAGACCTTCTTAGACTAGACTAACAAAAATTTGAAAAATGAGAGAGAACCTTGACTCCTGTACATCCTATGTGTGAACAAGTGGGTCGATTTCCATAGAATCATTACAAGGATAGTCATACTATATGACATTTATTGATGATTTTTATAGTAAAACATGGATCCTCTTTATGAGGACCAAGGATGAGGTATTAAATAGGTTTCAGTAGTTTAAGACGCATGTGGATAACTAGACAGTTAAAAAGATCAAGGTCTTGAGGTTAAACAATGAGGGAGAGTACACCTCCAATGAATTAAATGATTCCTGGAAGGAGGAAGAGTTCAAGTGGGAGTTAATAGTCACATACAACCCTTGACAGATTGGGGTTGTAGAGAGAAATATTTGGTCCATTATCGGTTCTTCTAGGGTTATGATACATGACTAGGAGTTTCCTATGTTTATGTGGGGATGGGAATGTAATACGATAGTGTATGTCTAGAATAGGAGTTCCCACGGGATATTGGGGAAATAACTTCAGAGGAGGAATTATAAGGAGTGAAGCCAAAGATAGGACATTTGATGATATTTGGTTGTCCTGTCTATATCCAAGTGCTTGTGGAAAAGATGACAAATGTAGAGCCTTTAGGACAAAAGGGTATGTTTTTGGGGTACAATGAGACCTCAAATGCTTACAAGTTCTTCATTCTTGATCATCGGAAGACAATTGTGAGAAGAGATGTTAATTTTGAGGAGAAATTGGCATATAGAAGATCTTAGGAGTCATGACAAGTTATAGAGGATGAGGAGCAGTAGGCTCTGAAGGATGAGTAGCAGTCCTTTTAGGAGACCCAAGTGGCTATTGCAAACATTGAAGGATGTTGGTGAGGCTCCTAGGAGTGCGGTTAGAGAGTGCATACCTCTAAAAAAGTTTTCAAACTATATGGCGCTTATGAATAACACCATTGATGTTGAGCGTTCAAGTTTTGAGAATGCAAAAAATCAACATGTATGGTGGGATGCCATGGTAGATAATTACACCTCTATTATGAGGGATGATGTTTCGGACATAGTGCCAAGACTGGAGGGGAAATCACTTGTCATTTCCAGGTGGATCTACAAGATCAATCATGTTGCATATGGTAGCATCAATAATTTCAAGGAAAGGTTTGTGCCAAGAGGGTTATCCCAGAAAGGGGGAGTGGACTACGTAGATAATTTTTCTCTAGACATCGAGTATGCTTCTATTTGAGTTGTTATTTCTATTACTTCAGTTATGAGGTTGAGAATACATAGTATGGATGTGAAAACAACTTTCCTAAACAAGATAATTGAGGAGGAACTATACATAGAACAACCTCAGGTATTTGAGGTACATGGGAGGGGATCTCATGTGTGTAGGCTTAATAAATCCTTGTACAGACTCAAACAGGCACCCAGGGCATGGTATTATAGGATTGAAATATACTTGTAGAGTATTGGATTTACCAAGAGTGAGGTGGATCCTAATTTGTACTTCATACTTGTTGGGGAAAATCCACTCATCTTGGTTGTGGATGTAGATGGTTTATTTCTCGCAAGTTCGTAGTAGCTTATTGGAGGGTACAAAGAGGATCTAGCTAATGATTTTGGGATGAAGAACATTGGCTTGATGCATTATTTATTGGGATTATAGGTATGGAAGTTATCGAGAGAGATCTTCCTTACTCAAGGGAAGTATGTAATAGAGATATTGAGGAGATTCATGATGGAATATTGTAAACTGATGGCTACACCTATAGTTACCGGTTTGAAGAAGGTCATAATTTTTTATTCAAATTTGCTAGATTCTAGGATACACAAATAGTTGATAGGGTACTTGATGAATTTGGTGAACACCATGCCAAATATTTGTTTTGTTGTGAACACCTTGAGTCATCTCATGGTGGAGTTGAGTCAAGTGCATTGGATAGCAGTGAAACATGTGCTCAAGTACTTGATAGGTGAAGTAAGGAATGGATTGAGATATATTAGAGGAGATGGAGTGGATTTGCAAGGATATTCAAACTCAGAATGGGAAATAAGTGCATTACACAGAAAGAGCACCTCACTGTGTTCCATCAACTTAGGATCAGTACTGATTACTTGGTTCAACAGGAAGAAGACTTTGGTTGCACTCGGTTCAGAAGAAGAAGAGTATATGGCAACAAGTATGGCTAGATGTGGAGATAGTTATCTTCACAAATTTCTTACATGTTTATTAATTAGGAGTTGGATCCTACGGTGAAATACTGTGATAATCAAAGTTGTATCAAAGTCTCGGAGAATCTAGTATTCCATGATATGTCAAAGAATATTGAGATCAAATACCACTTCATTAGGGATAGGAGCCATAAGGGAGTAGTGAAGCTTCAATATATTTCCACAAATGAGCAATAAATACATATTTTGACCAAACCCTTGGAGAAAGGGAAGTTTTTGTTCTTTAGAGAGAGACTTGGAGGGCTATAAAATACTTTACTCAATAAAAGGGAGTATTGATGCAAGTAGCATCGAACAAGTGTTTCTGCATAGGCCCAGTGTCTAGCATGTGGAAGTCATCCAAAGCCTTCTATCCTTGGATTTACTTTGATTAAAGGAATTATTAATGTAAATTATATTTATTAATTAATTATTGAATTATTAATGTAAATCAAAGTTAGTGAACAAAATAATTCATTGAAATATAAATCCAGTGGGTCTCTTCTCCTCCGAGCAAGCATAAATTAATACAAAACTACAAATAAAGTGAAATAAATTATAAATCCAATCCATCTAGTCTCCTCCGAGAAAACATATATTAATATAGAACTACAAACATATCGAAAACGAGGACAAAATTGCAAAATTGTTTTAAGCTCACTAAAGAGTAGAAATGGTCATCATGTGAATTAGCCACTACTAATCATGTTCCTTCGTCGCTTTGCGATGATTATCCTCCTTGTTTCATTGTCTCTCTCATGATCTCCCATTTGGTTAATCATCTAAAATGACCAGAATAGTTTCATGGAAATCCCAGGTCTGTCAATGAATGGAACCTGGACGATGGCATAGTCTAATCCCGCCATGGCCAAATCTTCACATGAAGGCATGTCATATCTTTTATCTATTTGTAGACAAACGAAGATCAATTTTCCAACTATGTTCATTATTGAGCTCATCTCATCCCTGTTATCTCGCTCAATTTTTCAAATATATTGTTTCTTATAATGGCGGGCGCTATCTCTCTGGTCGAACCAACATTATTCAAAATTTATATATATATAAATATATATAAAATCTTTTTTCCATTTATATATATTTATATTTTATTTTAGATTTGGTAATTAAAACTTTAGGTACATGCAACGACTTTCCAAGCAATGAATCGTCAAAAGCTTACCAGAAATTCAATTTTCTGAAGGGCTTTATGAAGGATGCATTCTTGGAAAGCATCCTAAAGAGAAATTTGAAAGGGGAAGGCAAGGAGAGCCTCCTCTTCCTTGGATCTTGTTCACAGTGATCTCATGGGTCCATTTCCACATCCATCTATCAACAAAGCAAGGTATGTTATTACATTTATTTATGATTAGTCACGCTATACTTGGGTTTATTTTCTCATAAAAAATATGAAGTTTTTGAGGATCTTAAAGACTTCAAAGCTCTAGTAGAGACACAAACTGGGAAGAAAATCAAAATCCTTCGTACAAACAATGGGGGGGAGTATATCAACAAAGATTTTCATATATTTGTCATGAAGTTGGTATCCAGTTGTAGCACACAGTTCCATTAAATCCACAACAAAATGGAGTTGTTGAAAGGAAGAGTAGTTCTCTCAAGGAGATGACCAGTTTCATGCTACATGAAAGATCATTTTCTTCCAAGCTTTGGGCCGAGATACTAAACTTTTATTCTTAGATACAGAACATAGCACCTCATAGATATTTTGAGGATAGGACACCTTTTGAGGCTTGGATAGGTGACAGACCAGATGTCACACACTTCCGCATATTTTGATCTAGAGCATGGGCCCATATTCCTTCTAAAAAGAGGAAAGCCTTAGATACACAGAGCACACCTTGCATCTTTGTGGTATATCCAAATGATGTGAAGGGGTACACATTGATTGATCCCTCTATAGATAGGCTCATCATTGAGCGCATTGGTCAGTTTGATCTGATTCCCTTCCATGCGCCTCCAGTGCAACATGCAGATACTCTTGTGATCCATCAGTTCCATAAATTAGAGATGATGATTCCACACACTCATATGATACATATTCAGACACATATTCAGAGGATTTTGTACATGCAGATGAGAAGGTAGTATAACCAAATGAGGATCCAATGTCGGAGCTTCAACAAATTCCCAAGTGGGCACAATCCACACTTTAGGAAGCAAGTAAACTTGTAGGGGATCCATTTGATTTGGGAAGGAATCGATCTCATCATGTGGATTGTTCTTATGTATTTTCAACTTATGAACCAACGATGCCCATGAAATGCTATATGGCTCAATCTTCTGATCCACATACCTATAGTGAGGTTGTTGGAAATCCACTATGGGAAGCAACCATGCATGAGGAGCATGACTCTCTCCTATAGAATCAAACTTGGGATCTGGTTCCACTTCCACCAGGGAGGAAACGTGTCAGGTGAAAATGGGTCTATAGGACCAAGAGAGAAACATATGGTCAGGTGAGAAGGTACAAGGCCAGATTATTTGCAAAAGGATTTCAATAAACTCATGGGATATATTATGATGAGACATTTTCTCCTGTAGAAAATATGGACTCCATTCTATTGGTTCTAGCCATTGCAGTAGCCAATGGATGGGAATTTCACCAGATGGATGTGAATAATGCTTTTCTTCATGGTGACCTTTCAAAGGAGATATACATGGAGCAGTCGTAGGGGTTCAATCAAAACTCATCTTTAGTATGTAGATTTAAGAAGTATCTCTATGGCCTCAAGAAGGAACCTAGAGCATGGTATGAAAAGATGGATTCTTACTTGATTTCACATGATTTTGTTAGATGTAAATCTGATTCCAATGTTTACATGCTGAGGACTACTAACTCTGTGGTGATTTAGTACTCTATGTTGATGATGTTTTGATCACTGGTAGCTCTACTTTAGCCATTTATTTGGTCAAAGATATTTTGCATGACAGGTTCTCTATGATGGACATGGGTACACTAAACTTCTTTCTTGGTCTTGAGATTAGTCAAGATGCTTTTGGAATCAAAATTTCTCAGACTAAGTATGTCACAGATCTTTTGGATAGATTCCACATGAAATACTATAAGTCCACACCTACACCCTTCTTATCTGGGATCAGACTTGAGGATGACGGGAATAGAGCATTAGTGGACAACAATTTGTATCAACGGTTGGTGGGGAGTATTATATATCTCGCCCACACCCATCTAGATATCTCATATGTGGTAGGAGCAGTTTCGAGATACATGCACGAATCCCATGATTTACACTGGAAGGATTCCAAGTGCATCCTCAGATATGTTCAAGGTGCCATGAGTTATGGGATTCACTATTCAGTTAGTTGTGCATTATATCTCATAGGCTTCAGAAATTCAGATTGGGCTAGTGATAACACAGATCACAATTCCATGTCTGGCTACACTCTCATTTTGGGGTTAGGCCCAATTTTCTGGTGAAGTAAGAAGCAATCAACCATTTCTTTATCTTCTACAGAGGCCGAGTACATAGGATTAGTCAACTGTGCCATTCAAACACTCAACCCTATATCAAAGTCGATACTCTAACATTTTGCATTTTTTATTAAGTTGTTGCGGTTCAGAAGACTTTCCATTTTATTTGAGTTGAGTTGTTATGTTTCGTTAATGTATGAATACGTTTATGGAGGTTGTCCTACAAGTCTTTTCTACCATGATACCAACTCCAACACAATTCGCATGAGAATTCCAATTTTTCAATGCACAATTCGATCATTTCATGCACTTAGATATTTTGTTTTTTAAGCTGTAACATCCAATTTTTCAATGCACAATTCGATCATTTTATACTCTTGGATATTTTGTTTTTTAAGCTGTAACATTTAGGGGTTTTAGCTCTATTGTATTGTGGATGATACGTTGTTCGTAACTTTGAAATTGTGCCAAAAATAATAAAATATGGTGGATGATACATTGTTAGTAGCTTTGAAAATGTGCCAAAAATAATAAATATGGTAGGCATTGTGATAGTTAAATGAGGTGTATTTATATAGAAATATTTTTTTATAAATAGTTTGTGTGAACAATTCCATCCCTAATGTTAAGATTCTTTGGCATTGTGATAGTTAAATGAGGTGTATTTATATATAAATATCTTTTTATAAAATCGTGTGTGAAAACAATTCCATCCCTAATGTTAAGATTCTTTTATTCACGCAGAAATACAAGAATACTACTTTTCACATACTTTGGAATCTTGATTCTTATCTATTTATAGTTTTTATTTTTCAATTGAATGTTTTTAGATGATAATTTAGTGGCTCACAATTCTAATTTTAATGAAACTCCCAGTGAAAATCCATTTATCTGCCTCTACAATTATTGAATATAAGTTTCAATTTTGTGGATAACCATTACTTTTACTTGTTTAAATAGAGTTTAAATCCATTTGTCTACCTATACAATTATGCAATTATGGAATATAAGTTTCAATTTTGTGGATAACCATTACTTTTTTAAATAGAGTTTTCTCAAGATGAGTTTCAAGTTTCATATTTCAATTGTATTTAATTTTTCTTATATGAATTGTGTTGAGGTTTTTAAATCTTCCAATTTTTCTAGTACACGCTACTTATTATGAAAAACCAGCTGAAAAGTTAAAGGAAAAAAAGATAAACACTTTAATCAAACATATAAGCTCTGAATAAATTCATTAATATTAATATTACTATTAATAAAATTTAATCAATATTAATAATAATAAAA
>SNQJ01S0008250.1:1530-14021 GCA_010110895.2 Picea sitchensis
TTTTTTTTTTTCTTCTAAATTTGGGTTTTGAATATATATTTTTAAATGTATTGTTTTCATGACATTATGTATTATGTTGTGGTTGGAGTGATAAACTAAGATTTAAAAAGTAAGCATTTAAGGGTTGATTTGATGATTTTGTTTTCAATAACGATGATTTCGATTACCACTTTTAAAAAATGTCATTTTAATACCCCAATTTTAAAATGGGTGCTACCAATAACAGTACATTTCAATTTGATGGTTGATTTTGAGGTTTTGGTTTTAATGGTACCGACTGCTAAAAATACAATTTCAAAATATCTATAAATTTAACTTTAAAAATAAAAAAATAAAAAAATTGTAACTTCTTTTTTTTTAGGTGCCGATTTGAAGGTTTTTGTGAGTTACTATCTCAGTTTTGAAGGCCATGTTTGAAAAATGTTGTAATTTTGACCCCGTTTAAAAAAATGGTGCTACCGATAGCACCAGTTTTTGATTTTGGGGTTGATTTTGATGTTTTTTTATGCAAAAATATGGGGTTTTGGGGCTAGAGTTCTCGTTTTGAGGTCACACTTCTCATTAAGTTGGTAACTATGTTTCTCTCCTTAACCCTTGATTAGGGTCACTCTGAATCCATCCTGATTGTCTGTCTAATATTCCTTCGCCAATCTGGACCGTTGATTAATCAAGTCGAAGTTGTTGGTTTGTACACACACTGCCATATGTCATTCTAATATCCATTCACTTAGGTTGTCCTGAGGTCAGGTGGACCGTTCATTGCACTATCTTCATCGAAGCTCTTTCACCATTATAAACTTTTTGGATATGAATTCTAGGCAACTTTTGGTCTTCAATCTCTCTATAATTGATCTATACAATAGATCAAATTTCTTCGTTGGAGTGTTCTCCCAACTTGCACTCTGATGCACTAGTCCCGAAACTTTTTCCTTCGTCACTTCGGTTCCGAACTCAGTCCGCTTCTAAGCAGTCGATCTGAAAGGATTGTCACCTAAATATATAATCGTAATTATTCGTCTTTTAACATAGGAATGGAAAGTTTGATTACTTTATCGATGGTTATGATTAACTATCAATCTAGATCCAATGGTGCTTGCTTCTCCTCGTTTGCAAAGGGGTTTAACTCTATTCTTTACCCCGTCTATGTAGAGAGTTGGATTTTAAACTTGTTCCTCCATGATCTCGACAGGATCAGAGGATCATTATTGATCCTGTCGTGATCAACAATGCATTATGATCCTTAAGGGTGTTTTCCACTTGTTATCTGGACAATAATTAATTGGGTATGAACTGGACTTTTACCATTCACAAACATACACCAAATAGAGGCCTAAAACGCCATTTCTAGACAACGCTCGAAACAGAGTGATTTCACTATTCAATCGTACAAGACTATACACATGATTTACATAAGGCATTTCTCCTCTAATGGCCTTTCACACTCAAATTCTTAGCCCTATTCTCTATTTGATTGGACACCCTCTCATGCCTGTAGGCTCACAATTTAATATAAAAGGATTTTGAAACTACAATTTGTTTCAGATCCTAAAATCACTCACACAAATCCCTAGGATCCTCTAGATCCACTAAATCCTAAGTCTAGATCCAAAATATACTCAAGAGAGATACAACCAACCCTAATATCTCTCTAAGTCCTCACAACTCTCGAGAACTAACTCAATTACAATGCATTCCACAATTAATACAAGTTTTCTAGAATTCCTTCAAACATGGGAACTTTCCTTGGTCTAGTCAAACATGCTTGATTTTGGAGGCAGTATGCTCCTGCATCAAGCCACATGCAGAGAATTTTGCACATCCTCTTGTTCCATACATTTGAGATGATGTCTCCTCCAAACTAGATCATATTTCAGATTTGATTTCCAAATTATATTCAGACGGTATTGAGCATGCAAATGATGAGCCAGATAAAAGACCCAAGTGGGAGAAATCCATCCTATTGAAATTTGATTATCTTATGGATGATCATGATAATATTAGAAGGACGAGATCCAAATTTGAGGGAGATACACATGCGCTCACAGCCACAGAACTGGTAACACCCATGCATTGTTACATGGTTCTAGCATCTGACCCTCCAGCCTATGTAAAGGATGAAGGGAATATGTATGGGAAAAATGCCATGAATGAAGGGGACTTGGATGTTCTTCTTTACAATAAGAGAAAGTGGATATATACAAACATCTCATTGGTGCATCTACTTCATCAAATCCATACATACATCTACATATTCAACAAAATTTTCATTGAGCATAAACTTGCACATTTGCGAGGTCTTATATACAGACATCTCACTGATGCATCTACTTCATCATATCCGTACATACATCTACATATTCAACAAAATATTCATCGATCATAAACTTGCACAGTTGTGAGGTCTCTATGGAGTGAAGGACACAATTCCCTAGTAGTTGTCCTTTTTCTTTTTGATGCATTGTACTTTGAGGGAGGAGGGGGGGTTTCCCATGAGGTTTTCCCTCTTTCCTCTTTTTTTAGTGTTCATTCATTAGATGCATTGTAAAATGGGTACCTAACATGGCCTTGTTACACGGACACATTCTTTATTTTACACCCTAGTAGTGTTCAAGGGGGTGTTGGAGATATTACACACGCACCTAGTAATTTGTTTTCCTAAGTTTGCTAGTCTAATGTTGAGGGCACTATCCATAGATAATAATATTCTCTCCTAAGTCTCTTGAGAATATTCCCTACAAAACAGGGTGCCTCCTATAAAATAGGGTGCCTTCCCTCTTCATTTTTGACGCACTTACACTTCAGTAAGACTAGTGGAGGAAACTCGCGCATGCCAACCTTAGTTTTACCACTAGCAATTGCATGCTCCCTTCAATTTTCTCACCACGAGAGCACATATCACATGCATATGGTAGGAGGGAACATATCATGTACATGCATGTGTTTCTCTCACCTCCATATATGTGACTCAATTAACTGATGATTGCATTGAACAATTAACTAGGACTAGGTGGCAGTTCAGTTTGGTTTTCGTCAGTGAGTGTCCAAATCTCTCTAGATCATTACTATGATGCATTGGTTACTCATGTAGCCTATATCTATTTTAAATTATTCACTCTTTGAGTGTGGAAATATAGTGGATTAGTGTAAGCTATTCTTTCTCTTATTCTCTTCTCTCTTTGTGTTTTTTTTGCAAGCTTTGTGTGAATTTCTATTGTTGGAATGTTGTTCAATACTGAGAGGGGGGCGGGGCGGGGTGAATCATTATTGTTTCTTTTTTCTCAAATTAAATTTTTTTTTTTTATTAATTTATGAACCATAACAATTTATCAACAAGAATGCACATAACTCTGAATTTTAAATGTAACAATCATAAAAGATTATATTTCATTTACAATTTATAGTTTGTAAGAGACACCAATTTCTCTTCTTTTGAGTACCAACTCAAGGAGACACCAATCCCATGTTTTCCAAGCACCAAATTGAGGAAGCACCAACTCCCTGTAGATCAGGCTCCAACCTGTAGAGGACTCCAATCTTCTTGTTTTCAAGCACCAACTTGAGGAAGCTGCAACTCCCTGTTTCAAGCTTCAACTTGTAGAGGAATCTAATCCTCCCTTGCTCCTCCCTTCCACCCTCACTTCATGTGAATGATTCAAGTGCATCCTTGGAATTTGTCTATGTTTAGATATTCTGAATTAGACCACAGAGACACCTTCCTTTCACCAATCCTTTCTATTTTATATAGTCTTCCAACATGTATGACATTGAACCATTGTGTCTTTTAATAATAAACCATTGCACCTCTTCATTTAATGTAATAATAATGTTGATATTTATGTTGTTATAATAGTTAATTTTAATTTTAAAAGACTTCAAATCCCTTGTAAGTTGTTCAACATTTATCCCTTCACTTGCCAAAAACCTTGTAGCTGCAATGGAATGCATGGGTGCTCAACTTTGTTTGCTATTGTTGTAACCATTTTGAACAAAACTCTGATCCTAAGGAGTTAACTAGATTCGAGTTTTGATTTTTTTTAATACGGTTCTTCGAGTGCCTTTTTACAACAATAAAGTTCTTCTTTTAAAAATATTCATAAATTCCTTTCAATACATCCTTTGTTTTTCACAGGATCATATTCGAGCTTTTATTTTCTCTTTGGTGCGTTTATTGTGCTATCATGGTGGATGGGTGCTAATTTCATGGCCCCTTTTTCCATTGGATCAGGCATTGTGACCAACAGTTTTGACACATAAGACACAAAGGCTTGTTTTGTACTCTAGCATGAAGGTTCTTCTTTGATTCATTAAGTGACCATGACCTATAACCAGGAGTTATCCCAACTGGGGCTCATCGTAACTTCATATTTTACATATGATCTTGACCTGTGACCGAGAGAGAACACGTACAAGACTTATCTTGGTGCTTAACCAAATCAACGATTGGGTTTTAATCAAGTGTTGAGTGGCCGGTCCTCATAGATTTCACATTTGAAACATGTATACATATTACTCCCATGCCAAAACGCGAAGGAACTTAAGGTTGACATGTAGATAGTTAAATTTAACCCAATGTTACTTTTGGGTCCGCCCTCTCCAATTAACTTTCACACATTTTTGAAATGCGAATTAGATTGGGACCGTTGATTTGGGATTGCTCCAGATGGATGGTTTTGTTTTAATTATCAGTTTTTTAAAAAAGATCTTTGTTGCTTTCATCATCCAGTGTGCCCATGATATTATGAGTAACTAAAGATTTATCCAACTTGGATCCGATTACCCCTTTCTATTTTGAGATTCCACACTTACATTATGGACATCTATCCCCCTTTTTATTCATTGTCTCACTTGTTCCCCTACAATTGTAGACATATTTCTTTTTGCTAGATTGTTGAAGATCAAGATGTATAATAGGAACTTTCATACCAGACCCTTTACACATTTTATTGAGCACCAGATTTTGATCTTCCCTTTTGCATTTATATAGGACAAAATTAGTATCTAGAGAGATAATTACTTGGGTTATGTTAAAGAGATAACAACTTTGTAGATATGTTATCCTAGGCTTGTAGGGTTTTATTTTGGACTTGGAATAATTAGGATAATTGACAAGAATCACTTTAATTACTATCCACAGAACTAGAATTTGTGACTTCATGGGTATTCATTGTTTATATACTATCATATGCACAATTTTGATGATGACCATAATCTTGACCTCTTTTTGACACACCATATCCAACTTTTTGTCTTAATGACAATACCATATTATCCACTAATAATGGTAACCAGATTGATCATTTTTGTATCAATGTCAACACCATATACCTGAGCTTTGACATCAATTCCAACTCCATAATACCATGTCCAATATTGACCATATTTTCCCTTTTTGACATCAATGCCAACACCATAACACCATGGCCAATATCTACTAGCTAGGTTCTCTATGTAGGTTTCACCGAAACTTCACACTGAATGGGTTCTATTTTTTATTATTTTCTGCAACAAAGCAATTGAAAATTAATATTTCATACAATAATTAAATTCGATGTACATAAAAGAATAACTGAATGATTACATACTTCACGTTGTTGTTGATATGCCTCCTCCTATGATGCAATTATGTTCATTTATTTTACCATCTCCTTGCACAATTTTTGGACATCCCTACTGATATGTATTGGCTTTCCCCTCGTTTATCGCTTAGAATTTTCATAATTTTCCTGAAAAACGAAAAAGCACAATATTTTTTTTAATGGACATGAAAGTAAATATAGAAAAAAATATTAATTTGGTAATTTTTTTAATAATAGTACCTTTTAAATGATTCTTTTTTGTTATTGTAAGTTTTTTCTATTGCAAGTTTCACGGGTCTCATTCACCCTTGCTCCAGAAAATCTTCCCATATTTTATTTATAACCTGATTCTTTGAGTCATTGGATTGATTTTTGTATTGTAAGTGAAAAGTACATCTATATGTTCTTTCCACTATATCCCTCAAAGTTTTATAAAACAATTTGCCCCTCTCATTAACTTCAAGCACCATTCCATCTGAACTGATGGCCAAACTTTCATCATCCTTTACATCCTTCATAATTTTGTCCTCTTAGGACGACATTATGTTTCCTCGCTAGTGGTCCCTACATAACATTAAAAAAATGTCAAATCGAGTGTTTAAAACTTGTTAGTGATTAATGTTAAGAAATTCATTTTTACTAAAAAGTCAACGAAAAACTTCATGTTGGTTACATTTTGATCCACCTATCCTCTCTTTGCAACATTTCTAGAAAGCTTTTATGCTCTTTTGCACTCAAATTGTGAACCATCTTATCGAGTTTCTTCAATTTTTGCTCTTGTATTAACCAATATACATCATTAATTTAAACCTACAGATAATTAAAATATATAATTAATTTTTTAATAAAACTTAAAGAACTTGTCTCGTTCTCTTGTCGAGATGAGCTACCATCGCGCTTACTGCAATAAGTTGTTTTCCTTGAACTTCCATAAGTCATATTCTATAATAATAATAATAATAATAATAATAATAATAATAATAAACTAGAATCATCAAATATAGAAATTATGAAATAGTTTTACAAAATAATATGTCGGTGGGTATAATGAAATAGTACGACCTGGTGTGGTCAACATAAATATACGCATCAATGCTCATTACTACATATTGTGCATCACCTAATCCATACACATATGATATTAAAATCTTTAGTAATTATATTTTTAACTAATCAGTGTTGTTGATGGAAATATGAGCACCAATGCGACATTATTGTATTGTGCACACCACAAAAAAGTTTTTTGAAAAAAGCTAATAGCGACAGGGTTTGAGATCCAATGCAATGAGTTATACCATTGCAATAGATACTAAATTCCCCATATACAAGCAAAAAAACCCTATAAAAATCTATAGCTTAAAAAAAGATCCCCTTGTGAAATATAGAGAAAACTAGGGTTTCCAATATTGAAGGTAACTATGAAACCCTTGTATTTTTTTTTTAGAAATAGTTTGAATCAACTAGGAAGAAATTGAGATGATCAATAAAATGAAATCACATACATGAAATTTCTTTTCTGCAGATTTGTATGTGGCCTACGACAATCTCTTCCAAATTTGGCTCTTCAAAAAAATCAACCCACTCCAAAGTATTCACTGGTAAATCTCTCTTGCACAAAACTCCCCTCTTAATTTTGCCAAAAATATGAAACAATGAATAGTGTTTTCATTTATAAACACATACTTTTCGAAAAATGAAATTCCTGCTTGTTTTTTTGCTTTATATTTTGGCACATTGATGATAAACCCGAGAATTGTTCTTTTGTAACATACATTTTCGGTGTGCTATACAATTTAGCGAACATGTGCACTTTAAAGATCATCAATGTGCTTTCTAGGTATAAAATCACAGATGAAAAGTATGCATTTAGAATTTTAGTTTACTTTTTCGCTATACATTCACTGCGCTACACAATTTTAGGCACCCCGGTGTGCTATAAACCTACAAATGCACCGATGTCAATTTTATTGACATAATAGAAATGCAAACCTCCACAATTAAATTTTGATGAGTTTTTGCTTTGTGGCGACAGTAACGGAGGTGACGCTTCGGTGTTTTTCATGATTTAGTGCACTGGTGCCTTCTTATATATAGACACACCAATGCGTCTGTAACTAATTAAAAGCACCAATAACTTTTAAAATCCATTTGAAATTTTGTTTAAAGTTAGATTGTTCTATGCTTCCCAAACTTTCGTTTAAGAATTCATTCATGTAACGATGAAGGTTTTGGCTCAAATGCAAGGGAAACAAAGTTATAATATCAAATGGCCAATTCTTGAGATTCCATCTCATTCCATATCATTGCAAGTTCGTCACCTTCTCCCCCACCATTTGAAGTAAGTCTAGATTTTATTTATGATTCATTTATATGATTGAATGTAACGTCCCCCAACCCAACCAAGGGACATTACGATGCATAATACTCATAAAAACGAAGTTTATGATAACTAATTTATTTCTTTTACAACTAATTGATTTCTTGTAGCTTACAACTACGAATTACAACCATATTTAATTACTAATTGTTACCATTATTTATATACATCTATAGCATACTAAAATACTCATCAAATGCAACCAATAATTCAAACACGACAATATATATATATATATATATATAGTTCATGCACAACATTTATACACATAAAAATAAGACAATAACAAGATATAATAGTTATCTTTTAAATGTGATGTGCAACCAACTACCTTGAACATACGTTCCACCCAACCATAGACTGACTGTTCAAAATATCAACAGTCAGTCACCCCCAAGTTGAGGCTAGTAATCTACAAAAAAGGGTGGTCTCTCACAGTCCACTCACAACTAAGAAAACTCACAACCCACTGATATCTTCCTACAACTATCTAGAGTTTCCAACAACTGTCTTCCTCTTGACCTTCCCAAACCAAGGAATGTACCCCTTCATTGATGTTAGTCCCTCAGGTGTCCCATTCATTTATTAGGGTCTCTCTGGCACATGTAGATAGGAATCTCTCGACCGAGAACTCAAGGGAACATGTTGCTAGCAAAACTACCAACAAATAACGATAAACACTTGTTATTTTAGTGCAACTCACTCAGGAGTTCACTCTTCAGGCCCGACAACCTAGTTGTTTAGTTTCCAGCTCCAAAACACTCTAAATACGCTCCATCTTGCTCTAGAATTCACCCTCCATGGTTGCACCAGATCCAAGATCTCTTTATTGCTCTTTACTTGCTCCTCATGCACAAAACTTGATTGTTTAAAACTGCTCTCTCAACTCATACAAATTTTCTCTCTTTGGCTTGCTTTTCTTGACTCACACTCTTCCCCATGCTGATTGTACTCAACCCCCATGTGCCTAATAACTTTGGGATGTGACCACTCACAACCACCCTCTTAAATGTATTCAATTATTGGCTTTGGGAACACTCAATTAGAAATTGGAAGGTTCATATACAATTAACAAAATTAGCAAAAATGGGTTGAATTAATATACATTGGTAATTCCCCCTTGGACCCCTCTTGGAAATTATCCTAGACACTCCCCTATCTTGTGGATTAATTCAACCCCCATATCTTGTCCATGTCCCCTCCACAATTGGCATCACATATTATTATTAAAACATAGAAATACAATTCGCATATTACATCGCTTTGGCTGTGTTATCGCACAATTTGTAGAAAGGATAAAAGACTTGAGGTTTGAAGGCCAACCTGGTGTAACAGAAACCAATCCCACCCAATGTAACCACAATGGGATGGTTCTTTCTCTTTAGGGAGGTGAGGCCAAGGGGAGATGTCTCTGGTGACCTGGGGTTTTGAGAAGGCAAGAGGATTAAAAGACAATGATAGATTCCCCCCTCACAAGTCACCACCAAGCAGATAGTCCTGGATAAACAACCAATAATAAAGTAAAACCCCCAAAATTATACTTGCCTGAGACAAAGAAACAACAAACGATATATGCAAGCTAATTCAAAGGGTTAGTACTTCATATAAATGGATGACTATCTGATGAACATATGAGCAAATTTAGCAATAAATATTGAAGAAGTCAATGTTTATAAATAGCAATGAAAATTGTCACTTCACCAATAGATATTGGAACAATATGGCATTCAATTTAACCAATCAACACTTCATTCAATAAATGCCTTAAATCACCATTCAATTTCTTATAAACCAAAACGTTTGCTGCACAAGGGTATTAATAGAAAGAGATGACACCATCACTTGGTTAGCAGGGTTAGTTTATAAGCTAGGGTTAGTGTAGTTAGGGTTTCAATCAATGTGTTGAGAGTAGTTTTGATAAAGGTCACTTCAACGCAAGGTTTCTCAGGATCAGTGCCTTAGGGTTAAATGGAGTCAATAGTGAAGGAAACAAAAGCTAAAGGAGACAAAGGTAAGTAGGTCAAGGACTAGAGGGAGAGGTTTTGGAGTGTTGCTAGAGCAAGGCCCCAAAGTCAAAACCCTAGGGGAGATATGCTCACCGTGGTGTAGGTAAACTAACCCTCGATACTCTCTCCTCCTTCCTTAACTCAATGGAAAAAATGGCTAGCTGAAAGATGAAGCATAAAAAACAAGACTAGAGGGTTTGATGAATCAAGGTGTTGCTAGAGCAAGGCCTTTTCAGCAAACCCTAGAGAAAAACGACCCCAAGTGTAGTAGACCTAGGCTTAATACGTCTCTCTCTTCTTGGCCTCTAGATAGTACGGCTAGCAATAAATGAAGAGAGAGAGAGTGTGCATTAATGCCTAGGCTCTATTCTTCTTCAATGGCTGAAAATTTCTCTCAAAGGGGACATGAGACAAGGACCTACTTGTGTGCTTGTCACCTAAGGTTTTATTCAGCAAAATTTATAAACATATGGAATAAATGAAACTACAACCATTCATTCAAGAAGTTTTGCAGAAAATTACTTACATATCACCAAGAAATATCAATGCAAACCCTAGTTGTAACACCTTCCTTCAAGAGAAATGCCAAGACATGCCAAAATAATCCTCCTTCAACAAGTGCACATCACTAAATCAGCCAATAACCCAAGAGAAGGCACAAATTGCAGACCTCCTTATGGAGTGAGTAAGTTGTGATCATAAAATGAATGTAAAAATCCCTCATTTATACAGTACCATCACCTAATTTTACATTTTAGGTCATGTAAAAGGACGACAAGGCCAAAATACCAAATCATATTGTTTTTACATTAAAATGTTAAATCTAAACCCTAATCAAGCTGAAAGAGATAAAAATACCCTCTAAGGGGGACGTTAGCCCCTTCTAGGGCAAATGAAGCATCCTGGAGCAAAACGTTAGCCCTGCTTGGGCTTCTCCAACCTACCACACGTGCCACTGCTGCCGAGTCTGCCTCCCAAGACGTCCAATAGGATGGATGATGTCATGGTCATCAAGGGTGACGTCCAAGGCCTTCCAAGGCCAACGGTCCACTGAAAAGGTCTCAACCCCCCTGGGTCAAGTTGTGTAGGGGTGCCTCTAGTGAAACATCCTCTTCTTCTACGGTGCAAAGCCCCTGATCCATATTTGTCCTATCTCCGCCCCCTGATGGGGTCTCAACATCCACTTGGTGGGATCTTCAACCCCATGGAGGTTTGAACTGATCATCTCCCCATGTGTACCGGTCCAAATGGTACCTGTCCATCAGGCATGGTCTTGCACATCAAAAGTTATGCCCTCCATGGGCTCATCAGTCATAGGGATCATAGAAATGTCAATCACATTTCATCATCAATATTATTAAACATGTGCATAAAATCCCTAATACATCATTCAACAGCTTAAAGACGTTACAGAAGCCTACAATACAAGTCTAGAGAAAAGGACAAGACATCCTATTGGGCTAGTTCCCACTAGAAAATGAATGTTTTTAGGGGACCTCATCCAAGCCATGTAAATGGGTGATGTGGTTAGGGGATGTCCAAGCATATGGGTGCAATAAGGGCTAAGGATGCAAGAAGTGTTACATGTGGGTGCCTTTGTTACAAGGCGAGCTGTACCTATCATGGATGCATTCTTTCCAATCCCATTCTTGCCTTTTATTCTCATTCTTTTTATTCTTTTATCTTTTATTGCTTTTTTCTTTTTGTTCAAGAGATAATTAGAAGACACTACCATGGCGTGGTGACTAGTGGTGACAATGTTACCCACAAGTACTTTTACAGAGATGAAAAGGTTGGCTCATGATGAGACCCCCTTTCCCTTGGCCATGCAACCAAGAGTCACTTCCCTAGCATGGTAACCAGCTGGTGGCAATGTCATACTGCTAGATACCCATGGACCTAATAAGCTGGCTCGTGATGAGACCCCCTATCCTCTGGTTAGTTCTTGTTTTATTATTTTTTAGGGTACCTCTTGTTTCTTGCTGAGAATCCTTTTATTGCTTTCTTGGGGATCCCCGGGCGAAGCATCTTGAGGTTTTATTCTCAGGCTTTTATCTTTTACCAACTTTCTTTTACCTTTTGCGCCTTTAGCCCCTTCTTCCCACGAGATAAGGTGCAGTCCTGAAAAATAGGTCAACCCAGTGCCCGGACAAGTGGAATGGGATAAGTGAGCGGGAAACAAGATGGAAAAGGGGAGCTATGAAGGGAGCGGACGATGGCTTCTCAGAAAATCCCCCCAATGGCAAACCAAAACCTACAGACATAGGCTTGCTAGGGCATCCTGTCAATCCCCCCAAACATGGTCAAGTGGGCAAGTGTAAGAACCAAGCAATTGTTAGAAATAAAAAAGGGATTAGATGCACATATTCAAAGGGTTTCATGATCAAAGTGACACATACCATGATATCTAGACCAATTACCTCATGGAGCAAGAACCATCTCTAACACAGGACCAAGCCGATGGTGATGGATGTTGTTGCTGCTGACAAGCTGAAGATGCTAGAAGAAAGAAAAGGTGGGCCCTCCAGGGCC